>PVIR01008353.1:38156-57149 GCA_004026965.1 Petromus typicus
TTTTTTTTTTTTTTAGGTTTTTTGAGACAGGGTCTCGCTTTTGTGGTTCAGGCTGGCCCTGAGCTCAGCCTCCAACTCACATCACAGCAATCCTCCTGCCTCTGCCTCCCGAGTGCTGGGATTACAGGCGTGAGCCACCACGCCCGGCACTGTGGTATGTGGTACTGGTTGCTGCTGGGTGTGGGTCTCCACACCCAGTGTTGTTATGTGGTTACCGGGGAATCAAACCCAGGCCCTTGCGCTTGCAAGACAGGCGCCGGAACCACTGAGCTAACTCCCCGGCCCAAAAGTATAAAACTTTTATAAATAAATTTAACAAGGGGCGTGCATTATCTGTTCACTGAGAAAAAAATGCACTGCAGAGAGAGAATGGAGAGATACACCATTTCATGGATTAGGGGATATTTGTGGTAGCACTTCTTAAATTAATTTATAGATCAATGCATATCAATCAAATTTTAAGAAAGAAATAATGAGCTGAATCTAATTTTTTTTTTCTTTTTTGAGACAGGGTCTCACTTTAGTAGTTCAGTTTGGCCCTGAGCTTACTATAGAGCCGAGGCTAGGCTCAAACTCACAGCAATCCTCCTGCCTCTGAACTGAATCTCAAGTGCTATGATTATAGGTGTGAGCCACCATGCCGGGCATTGTGGTGTGTGGTACTGATTGCTGATGAGCGTGAGTCACCACACCTCAAATTGTGTGTGGTTACCAGGGATCGAACTTATGACCTAGCATTTTCAAGGTAGATGTGGGGACCATTGAGCTAAATCGCTAGCAGTGATTGTAAAATTTAAATGGAAAGTCACTGGATCTAGAATAGCTCAGAAAGTCAACAACAAAGTTGCAGAATTTCCCTGGCTTCAAGCCTTACAATATGGTTATCAAGACAATATGATATTGGTATTGAGGAAGAGACAAATAGATCAATCAAGCAGAACAGAGTCCATTTAAATTTTTTGAAAAAGACCCATGGAATATTTGCTGATGTGAGTCATGTTATGGTTGTGAAGGCTAAGTGAGTCTCTAAAAGGACCTAGAAATCCATACTTTTTAGTGTATATAAAATTTACCTCCCTCCAGTAGAAAACACAGGGAGAAAAGTGAAAAGGCCAGGCAGAACTATAGCTAATAAGTTTGGCAGTCAAGAATTTACTCAGCATGATATTTTGATAGCTCTAAATGGTGCCTTTATTTTCATCTTTTATCTAGTTCTATGTTGGGCACCCTATCCCCTGGAAACATTTGGAAGCTGTATTCTTTTATAAAATTAGCATAGATTTACATGTCTGTTTTGAGATTGGCTGGGTTTTGTTGGAATGAAGATGATCTCTACTCTGTTCATAAGAAACATTTATTTGAATCATTCTGGCACACATGGTGTGTTGGCTGTGATAGTGGCTGTCGACTAGCTGCAGAGTTTGCAGACGGCTTAATTTGTGGCAATCAGCACGGCAAAATCTGTAGCCTGACCCTTTTAAAAAATGAATTAATCAAATAATTATAGAGGTTCCCGAATGTGTCATGTGGTTGCTATATAATTGTAATGCTTGTAAAGTTTCTGCTTTGTACTCCACCTTGATTTAAGAAGTAACCTTGGCACCTGCCTTGCCTCTTGGGGTCTGAATCCTTCCTCTAGGAGTGAACACGAGCGTCAAGGTTGGGTAAGAGTTTTTAGAGCCCCTTGTTTGAAAGAGGTCTTTTGATATGACATGTCATAAAATTTGAGGACGGCATCCTTTCTTTGCAGCTGAAATATGAAGCCTGCAGTTTTTAAAAGTTCTTCATGGCGGCATACTACTCCACCTAGCAACCAGTCTTTAAAAACTTAAATATGGTACATATAGGATGTCGGTGTATAGCAAATTATATAATGTTTGTATCATATAATTTACATACCACACATGATCACAACATTATACTAATATTTAACATATTATATAGTAGGTTATGTTATATACTTCTGTATATCTACCCATCTGTCTAGCATGCTTGTTAGTCAGTGGACCAGGAGAGCAGTCTTCTGTGGTCACCTTGGTTTGGAGGTGACAGAGAGAAACTTTTCTCTCACTTGTCCATCATTCTTGTTAACAGAGAACTAAAAAGCACGGGGAACCGTGCAGTCTTAGAAATGATGATCGCCTTAACAGATAAAGAGATTGACATTCTGGCTCCCAAAGCAGCGTGGAGATTTGGAAACCAGATAATTCTCTTTGTCCATCTTATGCCCAGGGTCCTTGAAGCTCTGGCAGAGTTCCGGAGCATTTTAGGGGAGATGGATTTTCCATATGCTGTAAGACCATGTAGATCAGGGTTCTGTGGAGCAGGAAGCCAGCACTCATTCAGCCCCCAGGTAACAGGAGATAACACTTACCGTGCGCTGATTTGCTTTTGAAGCAACCCACAGCTGTATTCCCGGTCTTCAGGGAGCTAATTGGGATTGGGGAGTTGGGCTCCAGAAAGGTGCATATTCCTTTTCCACTGCCTGCTCTTCTGCAGAGTGTGTTACTGATATCATCGAGCTAGAATTTTGCAATCAGTGGGGCTATGGACACCATCCAAACTGAGCATAGGGATTTGTGTTGTGGTGCCTCGGTGGAAATCTTACAAGCATGCCAGGTACACGTAAATACCAACCGCCACTGATTACATAGTGGTTGTTTTCTCTAAATAAAATATCTAATGTTATTAATACATACATACATTATCATTTAATAATGTTTCAACAGTAATATTATTGCCTACCCAGTCTATTAATAAATTTTGCTAATTGCATGTATTTCCTGGCTCTTTTTTTATTTTTCCAAGGCGGTTTCTTTGGCAGTATGATACTTGGATTTTCTTGTGACTCACTGTCTGCAGAACCAGTTATTCTGGAATTTTAATTTAAGTTTTTCTTACTAGTCTTTGTAATCCATTTTCCAGGTATTTTTCTGGCTTTTTGTTTTTGAGTTTGCACTTTCTGGTTTGGATTTTCTTTTTGAGGCATGGCCCTCTGATGCCACCTAGAGGCACCTGTCTGACTGGGTCACCCCACAGGCCGCAGAAAAAAGTCTGAATAACAACCCTCAGTTTTTAAAAATTGAGAGTAGGGGGCCGGGGAGTTAGCTCAGTGGTTCCAGCACCTGTCTTGCAAGCGCAAGGGCCCGGGTTCGATTCCCCGGTAACCACATAATAATACTGGGTGTGGAGACCCACACCCAGCAGCAACCAGTGCCACATACCACAGTGCCGGGCGTGGTGGCTCACGCCTGTAATCCCAGCACTCGGGAGGCAGAGGCAGAAGGATTGCTGTGATGTGAGTTGGAGGCTGAGCTCAGGGCCAGCCTGAACCACAAAGCGAGACCCTGTCTCAAAAAACCTAAAAATAAAAAAATTGAGAGTAGGGATTTGTGAGGTTATATATCTCCTGGTACCATCTGGCTTGCCTTAATTCTGTGTACTTGTAGAGTTCATGTTGAGCGTTTTAACATTTATGATAAAGGTGAGTGTCTGTAGAGTTCTGAGTGAATAAACGTCGGCCCAAGTGTGGTCTTGAAAGCAGTAGAAGCCAGGATATCCTGCGCTCAGGGTCCCGGATGGAACTGCCGTAGAGAGACGGTGTTTCCCCTGAGCCTGCATGTTCTAACATGATGTGTGGTAAGAAGCGCATAAAGGGAGAAGGGTCCTGTAGGATCGTAGTTGTAGTAGTTCAGTGCCTGACTGTCATCTCCATCGTTTGGGTGAGGCTCATGTGCAGGAGCATGTGGAGGACGGGACAGGACTCGTTACCTTGTGACCTGAAGCGAACAAGGAAGACGAAGAGAACAGAGTCCCACAGTGCTTTTCAAGGGCAAGCTGCAGTGATGAAAGACTTCCCACTTGGCCCTGACTCGTGATGTTTCCACCACCCCGAATAGTAATGAGCTAGGGACACATGGACTTTTGGGGTACACTCACCCAAACCATAGCACTGATCTGCTTTTAAATTTGTAAGCCACATATCCGATCTTCCCTACAGACTTCTGCATCACATCAAACCTTAGTGTTGACAAACCCAACATGGAATTGTCTCTATCGCTATTCTGCGAAATTCACTATCTTAATATAGAAGGGTGGTTAGTGAAAATCAGAATGAGGATATTTACTTACATGTGTATCTATATCTGTGTCTACATAGAGAAGCATACATCAGTTTTTTCCAAAAGGGTAGTAGAATTAATTTTTTTTTATAGTCGTTGCCCTCCCCCGACCCCCCAAAATAACCCCACCACCTTTATGTGTAGATGTAAGTGGCCACGGGATTTGGCCCAAAGGTAGTAGTTTTCTGACCCTTGTTCTGATTTGGGAAATGAGTGTCCACTAATAGAATCCTTCAGAATCTTCCTTCTGTGTATGACAAAAGAAGCGCACTACCCTCTCAGCCTGGATCCACAGAGGAGCTTTTCTCCATGCTGCTGTTTCCCAACTCCTTCACCACGCACTCTGATGTGCTCCAGCGCATCCTGCGGGGTACACGGCTAGGGTCACTGCCCAGTTCATGCTGTGAGGACTGAGTCTCAGAGTGGATGAGCGGATCGTCCAAGGGGCTGCCAAGTGAGGTCCATGAAGGCACTGGCTCCCTCGGAGAACTTGTCCCTTCCCGTCTCCTGGCTCCGAGAAAGCTGTGTGTCCCCAGCGCTTGTCCTGAGAGATTTTGCAAGTTCATTTTCCTGCATCTTGCCTCCTTCTGTATCTCTCCTTGTGCTCAGCCATGGGCCTGTGACTGTGCTTGTTTTGCAGCTTTGGGGACATGCTGTCCTTCACGTTGACGGCCTTTGTGGAGCTCATGGACCATGGCATTGTGTCGTGGGATACGTTCTCCGTGGCATTCATTAAAAAGGTAATGTGGACTCCCGTCCCCAGGCTTCCTTCCCTCCTGCTTACACAGAAAATGTTTTCCTCTGCCTTCAGGATATTTTGTAATTGTTTCCTTTGGTTCTTCATGTGGAAAAAAAATGGTCTAGTATTTTAGTAGACTGTCAGTCGTTGGCGGGGGGTGGGGGTCAAGGCACCTAAATTCTATGTGAAAGTGGTATTTTCTCCTCACAGAGGTCATAATGAGGTCACATGGGAACCTGGGGTCAAAATCCTGTACCCCACTGTTGGGTCTGCTGACTCTGCAGGATGTCACAGGATCAAGATCGGAGCAGTTTCTAACATTTGTCCTTCTTCAGTGTTCCCTCCCTGAACTGGTGTTTAGGACGAGGAGCGAAGACACGGGTTCCATTGATTCCTAGGTCTGACCTGAAGTGTGACCATGAGGCATACATACCTGGGTTCCTGTGTCCTGGCCGTATTTATTATCAGGCTGCAGAAAATGTCTCAGGCATTCCCTACTTGTACTGGCTCTCCTGGGGGAGGGGCTGACTAAGGGGTCCGCAAAGGACAGTGTGGGGAGGAAGGGCAGAAGGCTCCCCACCATTCCCCGCCAGGCCCTCCATGGACATGTAATGAAGGCACTAAAAGCCGAGCTTGTGCCTGGTCCGTGCTGCTCTGGCTTCTGTGCGTTTCCCATTCTGTTTCCACCCTGCTGACCAACGATAATAGTCCTGATCTTGTTGCTCTTTAAGTATAGCTTCAAATCATGCTTGTTACTTATTAACTTTTTAACTTTTCATCTCTTTGTATTTGTGAAATGCAGTTGCTGACATTTTGTCCTGTGTTTGTTGTGTTAGGGATCAAGAAATGTTAAGAATTCATAAATTTTAAGTATGGATTACTGGGAACGTTGGTCTATAAAGAGTTGTAATGAATGTGTACAAAATCTAGAAAATTAAAGTAAAATGAAGGAGTTGTGCTTGGTTTGCTTGAAGTATAAAGTATTCTAAAATGATGCTAAACTTAAAGAAAAGCTGCTACAAAAAGTAGGAAAAGTTCCAGCGTTCCCTTCTTACAGCATGCGCCTTATGGTGGTGCAGTTATCTGAACCAGTAAGAGAACACGCTGCGTTGCCTTTATTGAATGAACCCAGTGTATATACATAGATGCATATTTTTTCCTCATACTCTCTTTTGAGGAGTAACAGAAAACATTTTCTATGGTCAGTCCAGTCCACAGAACTTGGTGTCATATCTCCCTAGTGTCTCAGTCTGTGACAGTCCCATCGTTTTTCCAGCCCCTAGTTTGTATTTGTCTGTTGTCTTCGTGTTAAATGAAGGAAAGTTAGGGCCAGGATTTAGCTCAATGGTTCCAATGCCTGCCTTGCAATCCCCAAGATTCCCGTAACCACATACAATAATACTGGGTGTGGAGACTCACGTCTACCAGCAATCAACACTACATACCGTGGTGCCGGGTATGGTGGCTCATGCCTCTAATCCCAGCACTTGGGAAGCAGAGGCTGGAAGATTGCTGTGAGTTCAAGGCTGAGCTCAGGGTCAGCCTGAACTTCAAAGTGAGACCCTGTCTCAAAAAACTAAAACAAATAAATAAATTAATTAAGGAAATTTATAAATCTGGGGAAAAATCCTATAGAAGTAATGATGCATCCTTCTTAGTATGACTTCCTTTTGCCATAGTTGCTTTTGAGGCTTGGGGGAGGTGGCATCTGTCGGGTGAAGTGACCACTCTTCCATTTGATCCATATCTTGGAGAGATACGTTTTGGAATTGAAGAGCAGAGATAGCCTTAGTCTGCCCAAGGAGGGTGATGGGCATGGTGGCCCCTGTGGTTGAACCACTGCACATTTCATGATTATTTAAGACAAGCTAATGGGAAACTCGGGCCTCCCTGATGTACCTCTGATTCTTCTTTCCTTATATGTGGCCCTTTGTTTTCTTGTCAGTCACATGGACTGCCAGAGAGCTGAGGAAAAAGTTACAGAGAGGAAAGCAAAGCACCTGTGATGTGTTTTAAACACCTAACTTCGAGGGTGACAGGGACAATAACCATTAAATATTGAGAGAAGAAAACACATGCTCTATTCTGTCTTTTTAAGTTTCAGAGAAGCAGATCCAAATCTGGCAATTCTGTGTTTTGTGACTATTTATATTCACAAACATTTTAACGTTCTGAATTTACAGTGAGCCTTACTTCCGTCTGAACAGCCTTCCTCCCGTCCTGATGGGATCTCCCGGGGTGAAGTGTAACCACAGTGTCCTGAATGTGAGCTCCTCGAAGTCATGCTGAACTTTTTCCAGAAGGGTGCAGCTGGGTCTTGTTCCTGGTGAGGAGGTCAAAGTGCGAGAGTCCGGAGGTTCGGGAGCTCCTCGTGAGGGACACACCCTGCCCTCTGTCCTAGGGTCGCAGGGTTCCTCTCCAGCAGCTGCTGTCCTTCTTTCCTGGGGTGCACTCCTGTCTGTAGCACTGTCAGCCAAGTCTCTCTCCATTTCTCCTGAATGCCCTTGGGCCAGCCCTTCTCTCATTCTTGGGATCTTTTGGTCATTTGACTATTTTTCCCAAAAGGGATTGAGCCTAGGAGAGAGAAAAACAGCTCTCTCCATGACTTGATCCTCATAGTCTGGCATGGTGGAGTCAGACCTCCCTACATTTTTGTGAAGTGAATGAATGGCATTTGCCTCAAAGTATTTGTAAAAAGAAAACAAGCCAGGAATGGTGGCCACACCTGTAAGCTCAATATCCTTCGAGGCTGAGACAGGAAGGTTGCAAGTTTGAGCCCAACCTGAGCAATTTAGTGGTTTAGCAAGACTTTGTCTTCAAAGAAGAAAGGGAGGGCCGGCTCAGTGATTCTGGCATCTGCCAGGCCAGCACAAGGTCCTGAGTTCGACCCCCAGTAACTACATATCACGATGCTGGGCATGGTGGCTCACGCTTATAAGCCCAGCAACACTCAGGAGGCAGAGGCAGGAGAATTGCTGAGTTCCAAGCCAGCCTGGGCTCCATTGTGAGTACAGGGCCAGCCTGAACTACAAACTGAGAGAGACCCTGTCTCAAAAAAAGAAAGGGCGAAGGGCTGGAGGTACAACTAACTTGACGCTCAGCGCAGAGTCTTTAACAGCTCTGGGCCTCAGTGTCCTCACTTCATTTCCCAGTCCTGAAAGCCATAAAACATGAAAAAAGGACTCTCTTGATTAAATACATCTTAAATTTTGGTTATAAGTGGAAAGTGTACACAAAGCTGTTTTTCTTTAAATGATGTGAATGGTTGTCAGCACTAAGGCAATGATTTCGTTTTCTGACTATTTAAGAAAACAGTTTTCATTCATTTGAATGAAGTAAAAAAAGTCTTACTATGTCTGAGGAAGCCAAGCATGGCAATCGTGGCTGTTGAGATTTAAAAATTAAATGGCTTTAAAGGGCAACGTATTCAATAGATGCCACGTCCTCATTTCTGGTTATTATGTTTCCCTTGCATTATTACTTAGAGATTCCTTACATGAATTTGGAAACTATTCATCAGAAATTGTTTAATTTTTATAAGTTTAACTTTTTAAAATTTATTACCTGGACCAGATTCAGTGCCTACTTCCAAAGCCTGGGTTATATGTAGGAAATTGTCTTTGAAATGGAGCTTTGTCTCAACAAATACCAGAGGGAGTATACAGACAAAAGATGCCTATCTCTGCAGTCTGAAGCTGGCTTCCTGTTAATGCCAAATGCAGACTTCTTAAGAGAAATAGTTTTCTCTGCCAGCCCCTGTCTGCTTTGCTATTACTTTTTCTGCTTGGTTACACATGGATGTAAATTCTAGTTTGCCATTCGTGGTTGCATTCAATAACATCATTTCATAAACACTCCGAGAGTTGGAGTCTCTGGATACCAGTATATAATGTGGTTGCTTTGTGAAGACTTACTTCCTTAGGGAAAGGGTAAAAAGGCATGGACAGGAAAGACAGGAAAAACATAGACATTGCTCTGAGTTGGATTTCTGCTGGCCAAGTATAACATCGGCACCTTCTCTTGGAAGGGAAGTTTCCTGTTCGCGCTCTGGAGACCTCAGTTCTGCAGAGGACCTGGCTCAGCTCGCCTGTCCCCGGGACGTGGACCAACATCCAACTGTTTGGATTTATAGGCCTAGTAGTTCTTGCCCCTTAAAACCTTGAGAGATTTATGAACCACTGTACCCAAATAATTTAAAATTCACGAGTAAAGTGGTATGCTCTCAGTGAGCCCTTTTGGTTTTTATAATGTGCACAGAATTTTGGAATTTAGTTTTTTGTTTGTTTGTTTTGAGAGAGGGTCTCGCTTTGTAGTTCAGGCTGGCCCTGAGCTCAGCTGCAAACTCAAATCACAGCAATCCTCCTGCCTCTGCCTCCCCAATGCTGGGATTACAGGCGTGAGCCACCACTCCCTACAGTGTGGTATGTGGTACTGATTGCTGCTGAGCATGAGTCTTCATGCCTAGTATTGTATGTGGTTACTAGGGATTGAACCCGGGTCCTTGTGCTTGCAAGATAGGCACTGGAACCACTGAGCTAAATGCCCAGCCCTTGAAATTTAGACTATAAGAAGTGTCTTTGGCTCATGCACTGTGATGTCAGTTAGGGTCTTAAATTTATCCAATAATACCTACTCTGTTTCATTGCTGTAACATTTTTAGATAAAAGAGCAGCATGAGGAACTTGCATGTGTACAAAGTGCGATTAAACAACATGGTGTGTGCTTACATTTAGAGTTTACTACAGTAAAAGATTCAGTGTGTGAGCTCCCTTTGATGCGAACATAGAAACCCAGAACCCCCTTAGCTCTCTGTTGCTGATCATCTCTCATGCATTTCCTGAAGTCCTCTTTTATGAGCATCTTTGGTTGCACTGTCCTGTCTTAATGTCTTGAATTGATTCTAAAATGTTTCCCTGCAATGGTCATCTTGACTCTGAGGAAGAGCCAGAAGTTACAGGGTGTCAGATTATGTAAGACAGATGAGGACACACCATCATGTTTTCCTGAGGCTGCCTTTCTGTTGGATGGTGTGTGTGCAGCAATGTTCACTGAATTTTTGATCACATCTATGACCTGAGGATAACTACTTCCATAGCTGCTTCAGAAAGTGTCAAAAATGATGGGCTAAGTTTGTTTGAAGTGAAGGGGAATATTTTGAGTGAGATTTATGGCAAGTGTATCTTCTATTATAATAATTTCAAAAAATCTAAACATCACTGTTTAGATCACACCTGGTAGTTATTACTAACTCCTCCAACCTTCTGATGCCTCTCAGACAGTACCTGGCTGATGCAGCCACACCTGGGTCAGCTGAAAATGTATTTAACACGCAGGGAAAAGGAGAAAAACAAAGGAAACCATTATTAAGTCTTTGATAGGGGAATAAAAATTGAAATGTAAGCAATTGGTGAACTTGTATTGCTGTACTAAGAGCAATACATTCCAAATGGGACACAGAGAATAATGGTTATACTTGCACTAATTTTTATACTCATTATTGAGAAGCTTGTATCAAGCTCTCCTAAGAAAGTTTGTCATTACATTTGGATCAGCCCTGGTGCTTTGATTATTAATACGCAGTGAAAGTACCAGGCCATTAAGCGTCTGATTGAAACTACTGACAAAAAAAGAGAAAGGAAGTCAGTTTCAATCACGATTGGTACAGACTCCAGTCCTGGACATGGCGCTCTCACAAATGTCCCCAACTCTCGCAAGTCATTGTGTTTTATAGTCACTTGTCAGATGATGACCTCCGGGACTCTGAAGTGACTGGTAGTGAATGACACTGAACAGGTGAAATGATAGAAGAATATGTTCTTGAAAGTAAAAGATTGTTTTCGCAGGAGAAATGGTAAATGGTTCTGTGTCTGCACGACATTAATGTCCCTGAATTAAAACAGATCACAAATGATCTGACTACCATTGAACAAGACCATTGACAGGAGAAGAGATCTGATAGTTTTTAGAGAATGTGACAAGAAAATGTGCTTCCTGTCAGAAAAGGGCGAAAGCACTGTACAAACATATTATGAAGGGGCACATTGTCCAACGTTACTTACAGAAGTAGAGGGCAAATTTATACCACGTAGAAAATCGAAAGAAGATGGTATTTTAGTAACTCAGAAATGAGTTGGACCAGAAGGCCAGGGTCATGAATGTCAAGAAGGAGACCCCACAGCCTGGCCTGGTGGCACATGGCCATAACCCAGCACCCTGGGTTCTGAGCAAGAAGATGGCAAGTTCAAACCTAACTTGGACACCTTGGTGACTTAGACCTTGCCACAAGCTAAAAAGTAGAAAGGTCATTGTCAGGGCCTTGGGCTAAGTTACTACTACTATAAAACAAAACACAACAAAACTAACAGAACATCCTCTTGAATATATTCACAGAGATAGAAAGCAGAGAAAGTAGAGAACTGTGGTTGCACAGATGATTAGGAGTGCTTGGTAAAAAGGTGGAAGTTGGGAAGGAAACAATACAGGCAACAAGGTTATTTTTGTACCGTCTAATTTGAGGCTTTGTTATATAGTATTTGAATGAATTGATTTGTGAATGAGTAAGTGATGAATGAATGAAGAGATGAAGCCTGGGGATGGGAGAATGGACAAAATCAGCAGCAGATCCTCAGATGGAAGACTCCTCCAAAGCACATCCAAATTTAATCAACAGAGGGGAAAAAAGGGGGCCTAGGATGAAATAACTTGTGGAGAGAAAGCCAGAAGTAGTCATATTGCTAATGAATTTTACGAATTCTTGAGTTTCCAAAACACCGGTGCCAAGAGTTATACCTGGACAGAGAAAACTTGTAGGGTGTGGGTGGGGAAATTAAGGAACTTATTCTCTACTTCAAAGGGGCCAAGTGAGGTATGAAGCCCTGAACACAGTGTGTTCCTGTTGGCCACTCAGCAGCTGCTGACCAAATCAAAGGAGACCATTTATGTTGGTGAAAAGGATTTATTCAGAGCTAACCCCGAGGAGGTGAAGGAGCTCAGCGGCCTCCAGTCACCATCTCCCCACGTACAGGCGGGGGAGGGTGTTTTATAGGAAGGAGTGGAGCGTGGGGAGGGGGTGGGTAGGGCACAGGAGGACAGTGCAGGTCTCCAGGCTTGGCCTGTGGCTTCCAGCATCTTCGACTCATTGTCCCTTCTCTTGTGGAGAGGAAACTGGGCTCCGGCCTCCTGGGGCTGGTGGCACCTCGGACTCTGGCACTTTCCTCTCTGTCCCCTCACCTGGGCTGAGGAGATGAGGGGTTATTGATTATGTGTTCAGCAAGAAGTTTGGGGAAGTTGCTAATCTCTAAAAAAAAAACAATTCAACTTTTGAAGTTCCCTTTTACAGTGCAGGTTACATGAGGGCAATTGATTTTTTTTTTTTTTTTTTTTTTTTTTTGTCTGAGAAAGACAGGCTGAAAGGAAGAAAGAAAAAGGAAGCCACAGGTAGCGGTACACACTGTAATCCCAGCTCTCTGGGGGCCGAGGCTGGAGGACAGGACATTTGAGCCCAGCCTGGTAACTGGAAGACATAGGGAGACTGTGTCTGAAAAAGAAGCAAAATTTCTTTGGTTAGCTCTGCGAAGCTTGTTCATTCCGTTCTGAGGTCCTCAGAAGTTGGGGCTTTCTGTGCTCTCTTCCTGAGACCAGACAGGAGGCAGAGGCAGGGCTGGCCCAGGAGAGTTTGGCAAAGTGTGTTAGGCGTGCAAAAAGCTAGCACTGTCTCCTGAGGATCTTAAAATTCTCACACTTCTCTACAGTAGTCTGTATTACAAAACAGCTTCTTGAGTGTAAAATCATCATGTCCCTGGTGGGACAGCAGAAAGGGCACAGTTGGCGCTGACAGAGGGAAGCAGTGTTTACTTGTCAGGGAGCCAAGTTATATAGCTTTTAAGAGAGTAGTCATTATGTTGATATAATAGTGGCCTTTTAACATGAACTGTCAACAGACAGCCATAGGTTTGAATGAGGCCTCTAAAATAAAACCTTCATGGTACCTGTGTGTATGCATTGCTGTTATCCATTATTCTAAGTCTGTTTTACTTCTCTCTTGTACTGTGATTTATTATATTTGGGATTTTAGTGATTAATTCCATAGGCAGTACATTTTAGGACAGAAGTTACTATTTTGACTGTTAGCACTGCTACTTTAAATGACTTCTTGTTTGTTACATTTGGGAGAAGGGAGAATTTATTGTAACCATAAAACACTGGAAAGAGGGAAAGATTCTTTTTAAAAAAAATATTAAGAATAGCCAGGCACCAAAAATTTGCCAGTTGAGTTATGCTGACATGTGTAATTTGCATGAGTCCCCAAAGAACAGAACTGGAACATAGTAGGAACATGAAGGTCCAGCCTCACGGGGATGAAGGGGCGGCTTGGGAGGGGGAGACGCTCATGGTCAGTGTGTGCTGAAATTCGACACAGGGTTCCCTGCAAGGTAGGTGTTAAAATTGTCTGCCTCCCAAAGCCGAGGCTCTGAGGACTTGTCCTGGGAAAGCTGGAGGACGGCTCTTTGAAGGTGTCTCTTAAGGAGACATTTGGTATAATTGAGTTATGAAATTACATCATTGCATAATACTGGAAGGATGTTATTGCCAGTTTTGGCCTATACTTTGCTTTATCTTACACTCTTAGGTATTTGGTTGTCTTTTTTATTTCCTCATACGTATTTTTATTAGTTTATGTGTACGATACATAATGGCTACTTTCTATGGGGGAAAAATGATATTTTATTTTTTTACTGTCCCAATCCCCTTCCCAAAGTCCAAAAAGTCTTCCTTCCTGTTTCCTCTCTTCTCTCCTTTATCTTACTTTTTGTTTGTATTTTGGGTTTTTTATTTAAGAGAAATCATGAGTATTAACCTTCTGGGGCATCTGGTTATCTCAACCCGGTTCCCACTTCACCTTGTCTGTCCTTTCTCCTCTTCTTGGTACCGCTCATCACAAGCAGTCTCTTGTCCCCTTTGGGTTCTCAGATAGCAAGTTTTGTAAACAAGTCCGCCATGGACGTCTCCATCCTGCAGCGGTCCTTGGCCATCCTGGAGTCTATGGTGCTCAACAGCCATGACCTCTACCAGAAGGTGGCGCAGGAGATCACTATCGGCCAACTCATTCCTCATCTTCAAGGGTAAGCCGCCAGGGTGCCCTGCGGTGGGCACTGGGGGGAGAGGCTCCAAGGTGCCCCGGGGAGCTTTTGGTATCAGTTCAGTTAAATGCAGAAAAACAAATCTGATGGGGCCTAAACCCAAGCCGTGCACCACGCTTGGCCCCCACTCCCCTGCTTGGTGTGTTCTGTCCCCATCTCCTGGTTTTTAGGAGCTTCTCACTTTCAATGAGTTTTGCTAGACGTTGATAGTACTTTATTTGTAGTATGATATAACAGCACAGTTTTGTTCTTCTAAGTTCTTAATAGAGCAGTTCCCTTCCTGGGGTATCATGTTATTTTATATTAATTAAAAGTTCCTGTTAGGTATTTTTAGCATGGAATATCTAAAGGCAGGCTTCGTCCTGAGACTTGGGTGATTATATGACGTTCTTCCCTGGAATTTTATAACGTAAGATGAGCATTTTTCCCTCTGGAAGCTTGAGCTATCCCATGAAGTTAGACAGGTGCTCAGTGGCATCCTGTACAGTCTCTGGGCTTTGTCCCTTATCTCACTCTTAGAGAGCTGGTAGAGGTCACCACCTTGCGCATGGGCTCCCCTGATCACTCCACTGGCTGAAGCAAAGCGATATGCGAAAGTCTTTGAGCTCACAGCACACCCTGTGAGGCTGCTTACACAGGAGAGGGAGTTCACAGGAAAGGTTCTGGGGCACCTTGTAGGATCCAGACATGGCCAGGTGGCCCTGCTTTGGGACAGGGAGAAAGTGTGGCCCCCCTGGAGTCCGTTTCTCAGCACATTGGTGTCACAAGCATGATCAGCTGGGATTGCCTCGTGTCCCAAGTCTCTCAGGCCACATGTGTAAATTCTCCAGAGGAATCCTGTTCGGCTCCTGGGGTCTGGCGTTGAGGGGGGCAGGGGAGTGAGGGAGTGGAGTACTGGTGCTATCAGTACTGGTGCTATACCGAATGTGTTCACGGATATAGTGTAAACTCCCCGAATGTGTTAGCATTGTGGATGTGGGAGGGTGACCGGCATTTGGAATTTAACTCAAGGGTGTGGGCAATAGTCTCTGGGTATTAGCTCCCTCTCCGGCATGATGCTTCGTGAGAGCACACAGGTCCGCCACAGTGCACATCCCAGCGAGCAGAGTTCGTTATTTTCACTGCATCGCCCTTCCTGCAACGTGGTGAAATGGGTGTGCACTTATTCTTGCCCAGAGAGAGGACAGGGGCTTGTCGAGGCTGGTCGCAATTGACTGGGCTGTACCCACCGGCCCTGCCTGCTGAACCCCCACGTGGCACATGGAGGCAGCCTTTCATCCCACCTTGGTGTCGTCTTACCTAGTCCGCCTGGGCAGCTTACTTTCTATTTTGGCTCCATTGGGAATTTCTGATTTCTTTCCACTGAAAAGCAAATATGAAAATATAAACTCCATGTTCTTGGAAATAGATCTTTAGAATATATAATCTACCCATGAAGGCAAAGCAGTTTCCTTGAAATAAGTGCAGGAGTATAAAAATACTGGTTTTTGACATATATCGTGCATCAAACACAGAGTCACACACACAAACAGTAGTGTATACTGACACTACTGCCATTACTACTGCAATGACCACTACATCTCCTGGGCTCAGAGTTTAATCCCAGCAGAGGAAAATGAGGAGAGTGCCGGCAGGCTGCCTGTGCTTCTGGGCCTTGTCCATGGAGCAGCTGGTAATAGGCATGCACCTGCTCTGCTTCCAGCCCTGGGCCAGGTGAAAGACATACTCAGTGCTCAGTGCATTTTCTAGGTCCTGTCTTGCTCTCTCACCTGTGAGTGTGTGTGTGTGTGTGTGTGTGTGTGTGTGTGTGTGTGTGTGTGTGTGAAAGAGAGTGTGTGAGAGAGTGTGTGTGTGTGCATGTGTGCGTGTGTGTGTGTGTGTGTGTGTGTGTGTGAGAGAGAGAGCACGCACGCACATGAAATACTGAGCCGTAGCATCTCTGACTCAGGACCGGTGTCTTCTGACTTTCTGTGTTCTGGATCTTACAGCACAGATCAAGAAATCCAAACCTACACCATTGCTGTGATTAACGCGCTTTTCCTGAAGGCCCCGGATGAGAGAAGGCAGGTAAGCTGCATCTCCTTAGTCTTCGGATATACCCAGGTGGGAACTTCAGGTCCAGGGAACACTGCTGTTCCCCTCTGGGGATCCTCAAGTCCTTTGCTGCTCTGCCCCCAGTGGGAGCGCCACAGTGGCCCAGGGCTGGGCCAAGGAACGGGAGACAGTGGGCATGCCCCAGGGCCTGAGGCAGAAGAGACCCTTCATGGAAGGTAACCTCAGGTTGGATCCAAAGCATTGTGGCTGGGGGTGAAAGCAGAGTTAGAAGTCCCGGTGTCTCCATCGCTTCTTGGATGCTCCCTGTGCTGAGGGAGGTAGAGGCCTCTTTTTTCCCAGAGGAATGATAGAGAAGGTGATAAGCAGAGGGGAAATATGCAGATGAGCCCCTGGTCCAGATGACAGATGTCCCCACCTGATAGCCCTTGTTCAGGGCAGCTCTGTCTATGTGTGCATGTGGCTGGGCAGCGTGTGCCCCGCTGTCAGAATCGAGGAGGGATTCCGTCCATGTTCCCAGAGGAAGCCTGTCCCTGCACAGCCCTTTTGGCCCGTAGCTTCTTCAGCTCTTCTTTTCAGCTAGGGACAGAGGGACTGTGGAAGGAGTGGAATTTTTCCAGGACTTGGAATTTAGCCTGTACCTCAGAGTGTTTTCCCGTCAACATAACAAAATATATTAACTTGATTGAAGTTTACTTCTTGTAAAACCTGGGTGGAAATAGGAGATGTTTCAACCATGAGAAAGGCCTTATTGAGCAACCCAGACAGGTGCTAATGAGTTGTTTGAGAAGAATTTTAAAAAGCTATCCTGCTACTAAATAATATGGCTACTAAATAATACCCTGCTACTAAATAATATAATAATAAATAATTTAGGATTTTGTTTGTTTTTGTGGTGCTGAGGATTGAATGTAGGGGCTTTGTACTGAACTACATCACCAGCCTTTAAAAAATTTTTATTTAGAGACAGAACTTTGCTCAGTTGCTTAGTTCCCCAGGCTGGGCTTGAACTTAGGATCCTCTTGCTTCTGCCTTCCTGAGTGCTGGGGTTACAGACATGGACCACTGTACCCACATGTGAATTTTCACTTAGTTTTTCATTTGCAAAGTTTTCAGACCCTAGTGATTAAATGTGAAGGGTTCTGGTTTGATTTCACGTAGTTATTTGTTCATTCCTGGGGACTGAGTTTACATGGGGACTGAGTTTACACAGTGAGTCGTGTCCTTCCATGGTGTCCTGTGTGTCCATTTGGAGTGCCTGGGACCGAGAAGAAGGGACACACCTCCCCCAGCCTGGCCTGGGGACACTAACCTGTCCAGGCTGTGTTTAAGGGTGGCTGTGCAGGTCTGAGGTGGTGTTGCAGACGGGGCTGCTCTTGTGATCCTTTTATCTAAATTCCGAGCTTATGGTAACTCTGAGGCAGCTGCAGGGAATGTGTTGGCAGTTCCACTGGGCAGGTCACAGGGCAGTGGAAGGTAGATGATGGGGCTCTGAAGGCTTTGTTTTGGTCCTGGAAATTTCCTGCCCCACCTGTGGAAGAAGTTAAATCAGAGAAAGTGAAAGTTCATGCCCACCTCGGGCTATGGATCTGTGGATCTGGACCCATCCATTACATGCCTACACCTTACAGATTTTCGCATCTTGCTTTATACCAGACACTGCTCTTAGCTTCTTGAGTTAGATTCTCATGGCCATGGACAAGTAGGGAGTCAGTTGTCAATCCTTACTGACTTCAGCACGTTCCTAATATGGACTGTAGTGGAATGCCCATAAAATAATAGGTTTGGATTCCGTGAATCAAATTTACTTCTTTTGAAAATTCTACAATACGGATTTATAAGACCCAGTCTGGATGTCTAGTTCTTGCTAGTAATAGATCACGAAGAGTTGTCTAATAACCTTAAACCATTTAAGAAAACAGTCCCACTAAGAAATAGTATATAAAATCCAGCAGAAATTGACAAAGTATTCATGACGAATTTGGTCTTTGAAATAAAAATAGCTGCAAGATATTTTCTTGCTGGTAGAAAATTGATGTTGACTTCGTAAACCGTTGAACGGAAGATTGTTCTTCCTTAAAACAAAGGAAGCACTATAGTTTCTAAATTACAAAAAAATTTGTGAATGAGTTGGGAAAGTTAGTGCTAAAAAGGTTGCAAGTTCATCATGAAGAAAAGTTAGTTTGGGGTTTTTTTTTGGTTATTGTTCATTTTGCTTTGCTTTTTTTTTTTGAAGGCCTGCAGAGAACTTGTCAAGCAGAACATTAAGCCATCTAAGATGTCACTTTAGGTTGTAAAAACAGCAAAGAGACTATTCTTTAGTCTGGATTCTACTATACAAATTAAATAATGTTTAGCTGAGCTAACTTTGACATTGTCACTGACTGAGCTCTGGATTTTTTTTAGCAAACAGGAAAATTTATAAAACCATACTGCCCATGGCAGTATCATCAGGAGGAGTCTGCCCTAATGCCAGGCTTCCTGTTTCATTTCCTGCTTATATCTTTACTTGTCGTGTTGAGAACTGTATTTCACCAATGAAAAACCCAGCATCCAAAGGGTGCAAAGAACTGGACCATATTTCCTAGCTGGAAAGAACCAGAGCTAGAAGCTCAAACTTACCCTTGCTTTTACCTGCAAGGAGGAGTTCCACGGAGCACCCACAGAGGAGGCATCACACACAGAATTCTATTCCATTCGCCAGGAAAACGTCTCCCAGAAGCCTCAAACATGCTGCACTCATTTTCTTTTTTTTTTTTAGGTTTTTTGAGACAGGGTCTCGCTTTGTGGTTCAGGCTGGCCCTGAGCTCAGCCTCAAACTCACATCACAATCCTCCTGCCTCTGCCTCCCGAGTGCTGGGATTACAGGCGTGAGCCACCACGCCCGGCACTGTGGTATGTGGTACTGGTTGCTGCTGGGTGTGGGTCTCCACACCCAGTA
>PVIR01008354.1:0-57221 GCA_004026965.1 Petromus typicus
TTTTTTAGGTTTTTGGAGACAGGGTCTCGCTTTGTGGTTCAGGCTGGCCCTGAGCTCAGCCTCAAACTCACATCATAATCCTCCTGCCTCTGCCTCCCGAGTGCTGGGATTACAGGCGTGAGCCACCACGCCCGGCACTGTGGTATGTGGTACTGGTTGCTGCTGGGTGTGGGTCTCCACACCCAGTATTGTTATGTGGCGACCGGGAATCGAACCCGGGTCCTTGAGCTTGCGAGACAGGCGCCGGAACCACTGAGCTAACTCCCCGGCCCCTCCCTATAAACTTCTTGAGTTGTCACCTTGTACTATCCTCATTTCCTTGGCCCATTGATCGCTTTCAAATCCCTCAAATTCAGCTTCTGTATGGGCAGTAGCACAATCCACATAATTTTCATGGGAACAATGGCTATCGTTGACCTTACGACGCTGTGATAGTTAATTTTTGGTCTCCTCTTGACTAGTCCAAAGAGAGTCCAGATATCTGTTCAAACACTGTGCTGGGTGTGTCCTTGAGGATGTTTCCATGAAATTAGCATTTAAATGAGTAGACTTTGTAAAGCAGCTTATTTTCCCTAATATGGTGGCTGTCTTCCAGTCCATGGAAGGTCCAGATAGAACAAAATGTTAACCCTCTTGAGAGTTGGAGGACATTCTTCCTGCCCAGCTGGTTTGAGCTAGGATATTGGTTTTATCCCGCCTTTGGACAGGAACTGAAACATCTGGGGCTTTTGGACTGGAATTGACTTTATAGGGCCTCTTGTTTCTCTGGCCTTCAGACTTGGACTTGGATGATAGGTGAACATCCCTGTGTCTCCAGCTTTCCAGCTTCAGAACTTGAAGCCACTCAGTTTCAATGTTTGTATGAGCATATTTTTAAATAATAAATGATACTCAGGTGTTTAAATGTGCACATATGCATAAATATACAAATTGTATAGATTTTGTTTCTCTAAAGAACCATGAGAAAGAGCTACCTGCTGTGTTTTTTCTTTACTTTATGGGTACTTTACTTCCTGAATAACTTGTTAATTATTAAAGAGTAACTGAAAGTTGACAAATTCCCAGAGGCTGGGTATTTAGTCAGTGGTTCTGGTACCCATCTTACAAGTGCAAGGTCATGAGTTCGATTCCTGCTACCCTCCTCAAATAAAATAAAATAAAATAAAATAAAGATGTGAATGAGTCCTAGCATTGTATGTTATATATTGTGAAATGGAAAATGCTCAATGTAAAATAGCGTGAAGGGGGAAAATGTTGAGATTGTAACAAAAAAGTAAGGAAACAAATTTTATGAATATGGGGGGGTGGTAGTGTGGGTAGGGCTATGGGAAAAAATGAGAATTAAGATGCATCTTATACTGGTACAAATCCCCATTATGGAGTGTAATCATGATGTGTATATTTAATGTACCAATAAAGATAAAAAGGACAGTAATTTCTAGTATTAAATTCAATAATCATAGAGCAGAGAAGTGAGTTTTTACATTTTAATTTTCTCTTTTTTTAATTCTTGCCCCGTATTCAAATCCTCTGTCTGATTCTGATGTCGTACTTGTTATAAATCAACTGTTTTGAAATCTAAAACACAAAAAGATGATACACCATGGAAGACAAAGAAAAGCAACTGCTCCATTTACACAGATAAATAAGTGTGAAATATAAAATCAATGTGTAATTCAGCCTTAGGTTTTAAACTATCTTTTCTGGTGGTGACTGTATTGTAAAAGTCATCGTAAGAACAACTAGTAAAAGGTGGATTAGAAAGTTAAATGATCCAAGAGAATCAATGTTAAATTTCAAATTTGACAGTTGAAATATCTATTATAGAAAGGGTGTACTTCTTCTGTGAAACAATCACTGGGATATTTATGACGATCATGTGAGAATTATAATTTTATACAAAGAGATGAGAATTTTTTTTTGCTTTTATTAGTACATGTCTGTAGTACTCAATGATTACTTTCACTCTATAGAATAGGAATATGTAAATAACACATTTTAATTCTTTTCTTTTCCCCTTGCTTTCAGTACTCTAATTTTTCCAGCATCAATTTCTTTATACACCTTCGTTGACCTTATAAAGTTAATTATAATACATACAGATTGAAAACCAGACTAATAGGCCAAAAAACGTGGAACATGCAAAACAACCATACTAATTCAAGGTACTGTTTTAGGTAAATTGTCATCCAGTACAGAAAAAAAACAAAAAAACAAACAAACAAAAAAAAAACAACTGTAAATGTGACTGAAGCATCTGCTCTCAGATTGTCTGTAACAATCCATATAAATATACATCAGGAATTATTTCAAAAGTTCAGTCATCTTGAAATGAACAGATACTTTTCAAAGGAAGAAATAAGAGCACCTAAGAAATATATGAAGAAATGCTCAACATCATTAGTCATTTGAAAGATGCAGATGAAAACAACACTGAGGTTTCATCTCACTCCACAAAGAATGGCTGCCATTTCAGAATTAGCCAGCAATTCTGGCTATGTTCTGGCAATGTTGGTGAGGCTGTGGAGAAGAAGGGACCCTTCTTCACTGTTGCTGGGACTGCAGACTCATACATCCCCTGTTGGAGATCAGTTTGGAGATTCCTCAAAAAGCTAGAACTGGAGGTCCCATTTGACCCAGCCATTGCTCTGCTAGATATATACACAAAAGAATTAAAAGACTCATATCATAGTAACATATGTGCACCCATGTTTATGGCAGCTCAATTTGTGATTGCTACATCTTGGAAACAACCCAAATGTCCATCAATTGGAGACTGGATAAGAAAGCTGTGGTTCTTCTACAGAATGGAGTATTACTCTGCCATAAAAAATGATAAGTGTGAATCATTTATACTTAAATGGATATACCTTGAGGATATCCTCATATGTGAAATAAATAGGTCACAGATAGGTAAATATCACATCTTTCCTCTGGTATGAGAAAATAAAGATGAGTTCTAGAATTGTATGTTATATATTGTGAAATAAAAAATACTCAAAGCGAAATAGGGTGAAGGGGGAAAAATAATAAGATTATAACAAAAAAGAAAGGAAACAAAGTTTATGTATATAGGGGGTGGGGGTGGCAGGGTGGGTAGGTCCATGGGAAAAAATGAGAATTAAGTTGTGTCATATACTGGTACAAATTCTCATTGTTGAATGTAATCATGATATGTATATATAATTAACCAATAAAGATTTCAATTAAAAAAAGAAAGTTCAGTCATCTTGCAATAATCCCGACATTTCTGGAAATGCTGTCGAGGGTCAGAAATCTTGGCCTCACCCATGACCATGCGTTCGGACGTCCCTCAGGTCACTCTGCTCAATTCCTGCTGTGTTCATTTTCTCACCCCTCCCCCACCTCAGTGTAACTCAGGCTAGAAGGTCATTTTCTTTTAGATGAAAGAGTTTCTTACTGGTCACCTGTCACATTTGTATTTTTATTTCCTTTTTCCAATCTCCTTATTTATTCTTTCACAAATATTTAAAAAGAGCTTTTTTATTTTTTCTTCCCTCACCACTCTCTCCTCTACCCTGGGAAAATAAAAGGGAAAAAGAGTCTGTGATTAGAAGGACTGATTATTTAGGGAGAGTGGAATAATCAAATTTTACTAAGCAAATGAATATGTAACATGTGAAGAAGAAACATGGTGAAGAAAATCAGGGTTGGAGGAGAGTAGAGTGGAGGGGGGGGCTCCAGGAGCTTCAGATGCAGTGAAATTGGTGTAGTGTTGAGAGAAACATGATGTCAGGGGGAGAACAAGGCAAACGTCCGGAGACAGAAGCTTCATGGGCCTCATGAAGAAGGAGAAAAATGAAGATTTGACCAAAGAAAATCCATTAAATAGGACTTTATTTTTGATGGTCAGAGCCCCAGTGACCTGAGGGCAGCTCTTATGTTGTGGTAAGAATTGTGTGACCCGATCTGACCATATCCTTCCATTTCTTTACCAGGTCTTTTATTTTTACATTTCCCTCATGTAACTACTTGTGCTCAGGTGACTTTAGTTTAGCTTTTAGTTCTGCTTTCTATTAGAACTACTGCCTCTGTGTCTGTAAGACCAAAGTCGATTAAATGACTCTACTCTGTACCCAATTAACATGTCTTCCTGCCTGTTTTGAGTCCTGAGCTTACTACAGTAGCAAGAGTGACATCTTGGTTTGCTTTTTATCAGAATTCAAATGTGGTGAGATTGGAGATGCAGCCAGCCGTGTTTGCTATTGCAACTTCAGTACTCAGCAATAGCCACAGGAAAGGACATCTAGACTTGATATTTGCCAAGTCACATTAATACCAAATGTTAATTGCACACCACTGCAGTCACATTAAGTTGACAGGCAAAAATACTGTAATTATGAATCATAGAAGGCAGTTTTAGACATTCTAGTTAAGTGTGTAAATAAGTGCAGATGTTTAGAGCAATGATTTGTATAATACAAAAATGTTTATAGATTCTAACTGATAATTCTTCTATAAAATATATTTTAAAATATAGAAATAGTTATTTATTTTGGGTGTTTAGTTATTTTAATAGAAAAATAATAAATGTCAGTGAAATGAACTAATATGATGCTACTGTAAGTGACAGATGGACATATATTTATTTAAATTGAGAGATGACCTGTATGTCTAAGTGGAAAAACAGGTCAGAAAGCATTACTGATAGTTAAAACTATATGACTATAGCTACATAGCTAGTAGCATGTAAGCCAAACAGTTATTACTAGTTAACATCGCTATTTGTAATTGCTTACAATTTTCATTTTACTTTTTGATATCTAAATTTTTCCAAAATGAGCATAATGTATTTTAATAGAAAAAATAATGGTAATTTTTCTTTTGAGTTAGACACATGTCAAGGACTACAGTTGCATATTCAGGAACTACAATGTGCTGTGCTGAGAATTAGACTCAAGACCTTGGGCATGGTAGCCCAGTGCGTTACCACTGAGCTTCTATGTGCCTTGTCCTGAATCATATCTAATGAGAACATTTCAGGTAAAATATTCAGTTAATTTCAAAATGAAAGTCTGAATGGGAAGCATAGGCAATCTGGTGTGTGAGACACTATGTTTTTCAGTACAAGTTAGACCTGTGCACTGCAAACCAGTTCACACCAGAGCCCATATCTAATTTCTGCCTTTCCTTTATTTATACCTGTCTCAGAGTTCTTGAGAAATCATGGGGTAATCAATTCTGCATCCTTACTTCGTATTAGTTAATCCAGCAATAAGAGGTGAACTTCAGTTGCTTCAAAACATAACACACAGAACTCTATTTTGTCACTTGGTATTTCGGTCATTCAAGCCAAAGCTCTATGAAAGCAGATGCTATTTTGTGTTGTTCATAGCTGCTCACTCAGAAAAATGAATGAGGAAAACCTTCAGGAAATGTTTTCAGTAAACTGAGTTCATTGGTCCATTCTAGGAACACAGTGTGATCATATTTCTCATTGAGAATTTGTTCCTGCACATGATATATCTTTATTCTTAGTTTTCCCCATTGCTCTGTCCTCCCTTCAATCACCCATAGCCCCTATACACAAAAGCTTGTTTTCACTTTTTCTTTTTTACCATCAAAATTTGTCTTTTTGCTTCTTTCCTTTCCCTTGCTCTTACACAAGTCCCTTTTCCCTTTGAACATTCCCTCAATAAATAATTTTGAGTAGAATGATTAATGAACAGAATTGGGTGGAAAGATAATCTTTTTATTTACTTTGTAGATAAAGTAGCAGTGAATAATGGCTACCAAACATATATATATAAACATTTTAAGTAAAATACAGTTCATACAAATGGTGCTAAGAATCAAAACCAAAGCTTTGTGTATGCTACATAAGTATCTCTGTGCTACACCCCAGCCCTGAAATACATCTTTTGTAAGGAATATTAAAAAACTGAGGAATCAGTCCAGTGACTAAGAAACAGTCAGAATTATTTCTCCATTAATAAAACCAAACTTAAAGAGAGATAAAAGAAATAGAGTTAAAGTAAATATGATAAATACAGCCAATGAACCTTATGAGTAATATTTAATTTATTCAAAAAGCCCTCATTAAAATTCCAAAATAGAATTAACTTACCTTTTTTCTAAAACATGAATGATGGAAAAATTACCTGTATCAAATACCATACCTATATTTTTAAACTAGTAATTTTCTCCTGGCTTATTTTGGAAAAAAAAAAATCTCACACTTACAGGTATTTACCTATTCACAATTAGACACAGATAACTTTAATGATTAAATAAGTTATCAAATTTTGATCACCTTAAAACTACATTTTAAAACTCTAACTCTATAGTTAAGCCATAAATAAATTTCTGTTCCCAAGTCTTTAAATTATAGGTTCAGAGGCTTCTAGACATGGAAAGATTCTCAAAAAATGTTTTCACTCAATCTTTAAAAGGGAATTTACGCTCTATGAAGGATGGTATGTTTCAGATTGTTATTCAGATACTGTTTGAGTATTTTTGGTAATTAAATTTTAATTATTTTTAAAATTAGGGTCCCCATACACTCCTAGCTGGCCTTGAACATGCTATGTAGTCCAGGCTGGCTTTGAACTTACATCCTCTACCTCAGCCATGTGAGTGCTGGTATTACCAGTATGTGCCACCACTCCTGGGTCAGTGAAGAAAGTTTTGTGAGGATCTTATTTTCTCACTGTAGAGTCCTAAAAACCTACTAGAAGATTTCTACATGGCAGAACTTCAGTAAATTATTTCTTGGAAAAATAAATAAACTTTATTACCTTCTGATTCAAACCCCAAAATTTAAACTACCTGGAATAATTTTAAAATATCTTTACAAATATGTCAATAGACAAAAACAAGGAAAAATAAAATATTACATGAAACATCGCAGATAGATTTTCTTATCAATAAACATAGACCAATTGCTAATTGCCTAATTAATGCAAATCATTCATTTGAAGGGTATATAGTGTAATTTATTAAGATTTGGGAAAAATTATCAAAATTTTGAAAGGCTTGGAAATATCAGCTGGAGGCCTAGACCTAGATTGCTTTGAGCCAAGCTCAACAGGAGATTCTCATTGAAGCTCAGAGATCAGAAAGTTAATAAAAAGGAAAATGGAAAAGACTAGGCTTAGGAAGATTCAGATGGGAGCAAGTACTCCTTAACAGTTGAAATCCAGGACATTAGTATTCTCCCCTGATAGAAAATGTGTTTATAATTTGTTAATATCCCAGGATTCTGACTCCAACTTGGATTATGAGTGGCAAATTAGTTAAGATGCTAAAGGAAAAGTTAAGTCAGCCCAATACTCAGGCCATGGTATGGATACTGTTGGGGGCTTTCAACCAGATTTACATAGAATTAAGACCAAAAGGCACAGCTGAATAGTTTTGCAAGTTTCATGTTTAGCCTGAAAGAAGTCACCTGAGAAGTTGGAGCAGAATACAGCTTGTTTGCTAAAAATATTAGAATTAAAAAGAGGACAGGTCCAGTGGTATTGTGGTTCACAAACTTATTTCACTCCAACATTCTTGAGAAGATGACACGTTCATGTTCATGTGGAGAAAGAAGGCTGTGGTCATCTTAATCACCTGAGGAGAGCTTGCAAAGTAGTACAAGGTTTTGTCAAATGCTTTTGTATGTGAATCAAATTGTTTGCAAAACTGTTCTTGTAAACTGAGGTACCATCAAGACAAATGAGCATGTTCCTTGAGCATGTTCCAAGAATTAGTAAGACTTCATCCATCAAAAGACTCACTAGTGCAAGGCCATCCAGCTTTCATTTGAGACCAGAGCCTCAGGGCATTTCACTGGAGAAAGGTCATCTAAAAATTTGGTTCTAAGGATTTGTTCCTATTTCATGGTGCTCAGCCATCCAGGTACTCAGATCTGTGATGCAAAGGGGCCCAACTACTGCTCTAAGTGGTGGCAGGCCTTGGCATCATTCACATAGTATTGGTTATAGGGACATCCAGAACATAAGAGGGGGACTGTTGGATTCCACTTAGATTTTAGAAGACTTGCACAAAGCTGGGAGAGTGAAAAAAAGTGCAGTAGGAGCCCAGAAACTTGAGGAATCCAGGAATGTAGAAAACCTTGGAAAAGCACACAGGAAAGGAGAACAGCCATAACTTCTACAGCCACAGGCAATGTTGTAGTGTTGGGGTTGTCTAAGGCATTTAGTGTTCACATCTCACCTAATTCTCTGGACCCAGCACTTCGGAACTTAATGTTTGCCCGGGAGAATTTCAGTATTGTTTTCAGCCCATTGTTTTCCATCCCCTATTGTTTCCTTTGGGAATGGGAATGTTTACTCCACACCATTGTGTGGCTACAGTGTTTAACTTTATAAAAAATTTTTTAAATTTTTATTTTTACAAGTGCTCACAGCTAAGAGTTTGCCTTAAGTTTCATATGAAATTTTGGAGTTGAACTTTTCAGCATTGCCTTGGTAGCAATTAGAGTAAAATAAATACATTTTACATACAAAATACATATGAATCTTTTGGGACTGGGGAGAATGTTATATTTTCATGTCTAGATGGATCCCTGAAACATCAGTCAAAAGTAAGAACTTTAGAAAGTGATTTGTCTATGTTACTATTAATGAGAATTTTAATAATTTCTAGCCTTGACCTATTAAAATGATGTTATAAGAATGTTTATGCATGGCTTTTGGTGTACTCTTTAACATTTCACTATTAGATACACACTTCAAATGGAGTTGTTGGGAAGGAAATATGCTACATGAAATATGTAGGATAATATTGTAGTTTTCTAAAGTACTTGCACAAATTTAAATCTCAGTGGCAATGTATGAAACTTTTAAATGATTTACATCAACAATTAGGAATATCAATTTTTCTTAAACATAGGCTAGTCTGGTAGGTATGCAATGTCATCTCATTTTCAGTTTTAACTTTTTCATGGTGAAAAATGAGTGAGTGATTTTTAATGGCCATTTGAGAAATAAGTAAATTTAAAATTTTTATGTAATTAAATGTATTTATGATGCCTAGTTTTTAAAACAGGAAATTCTCCCAACTAAAGATTATATTTTAAAAATTTATGTGTAGTATCCTCTAACATTTTTATAGTTCAATACTTTCTAGTTAAATATTTTATTCTATTATAATTCATTTTCATCTAAATTTACAAGAAGAAATCAGATTTTTATTGGCTGAAGTATAATTTTTCAGGAAGGATAATCTTGTTTGAGCTAAACTAAGTCTTCTCATTCACTGACTGAGATTTTCATTTGTCCTTTGTATTGATTCTTCTCTGTGTATAAACATGTACATTTACAGAAATGTAATATATATAGAGTCCACCAAAAAACTGTATACATATTTCAGGGGAAGAAAAACTTGTGTACATTTTTAATACTACATTGATTCAGACATTATGAGGTTAATACGAGTTATCTTTGACTCCCACAAATACAGGATG
The DNA here is from genome assembly GCA_004026965.1 of Petromus typicus. Lineage (NCBI taxonomy): Eukaryota > Metazoa > Chordata > Mammalia > Rodentia > Petromuridae > Petromus > Petromus typicus. The sequence continues at coordinate 9,434 of PVIR01008354.1, forward strand.
CAGGGAAGGCTATAGTGAGGAAGTCGATGATAGAAAGCTCTTCTTAGTGTCTGCATCATTTTATATGGTCTGAACTTTGAGTAAACCAATGAGAACTTCCACATTTGAGACCTGAGAGCAGAGCTGGATTCCAGAGTTCAGGCTAACATCAGATCTAGAACATGCAATCAGAGACCTGCTTGAGCTCTTGGGAGAAATCATCCCTGCAAATTGTTCTGCACAAATGCTCTGAGATCTTATAATTAACAGGTTATGTCTTCTCCCTCACTGGCTCTGCCACAACCCAATCTCCTATCTCTACGTGATTGCTAATTTTATGTATTAACTTGATGGAACTGATGGATAGCTAGATAATAATTATGCCTAAACGTTTCTCAGAGTATTTCTGAAAGATTAGCAAAGGAATCAGTGAACTAAGAAAATTGTCCTCACAAATGAGAGTGGGTCTTACAGAATACACTGAGAACTTCTGTAGAACAATAAAGAACAGAAAAGGTGCATTTGTTCTTTCTTCTAGAATTAGGACATTCTCCTTCTCCTGCCCTTGATCATTGGATCTCCTGGTTCACCGGCCTCTGGGCTCAAACTGCAGTGTATGCCATTGTTCCACTATTTCCAATTTGAATTATCTATAGTAGTTGTATGTAAGAGCTTGTATATACCAGGTTGGGGTACTTTCCGTCTTCCATAATTATGTGAACCAGTTTCTCATATATATCCACTGCTACATATTCTAATATATCTACTGCCTTTATATCTTTAGAGGACTCTATTTTCAGTATTGCAGACTCATAAGCCTTTCTGAGATAATTAAATATTTCAGATTATTTGACTTCTAACAATACTTTTAAGGAGTACAGCAGAATGAGAAAGATGTCTTAGAAATTATATCTATAACATTTTCCTGTGAGATATCAGACATATAGCTGCTGTCTCTGTAACATTTAATGAATGACTTTATTATTTTGATAGCATATTTTTATTCTTCATATTTCTAATCTTCTACTGCATTTGCCTAACTAAAACCTCTTGTATTAAAAGTAAGAAATACAAGCAACTGGATTTCCAAGTTCTATATGGACAAAGTCCTATATATAGTTTTATAAATGTATTTAATATATAAATCCTATACTCTTAATCATAGAATGAAATGTTCATTTCATAATATACTAGAAAATAAACATCCTTATTTATTTGTATTTGTTCACCACAATTACTTAGATTTTGAGGCAATCATGGCAGGTACACAGCAATACACAATAATTACTTTTGATAAATATATAGACTAAGCTCATAATGGGAAATGTGCTCACCATTCTCACCAATAAAATCCAATCATCTGTGTATAAATACTGCTGTAACATCCAGATTATGGGAACTTCACTGTGAAGGAGGAAAAAAGAACAATGCCAAAACACATAGGTAATACCAACTTTTCAATTAGGATTTTGGAGTGGAGTCAATGCTTTAAATATATCTTCAGAATAGAATAGAGAGCTAGCAATGTGTGAACAAAAAAAAATCAATGTTTTTAAAAAACTTATTTATAGTCACTTCGAGTCCTTTTGACACTCATTTGTGTGATCTAACTTTTCAAGGACAGAGTATTGTTCACAGTGCAGATAAGATCTGCTTTTGTGTGTTCTAGAGGCCCTTTCCCTGATCTTTTTTCCAAACCAGGCTAGACTATGTCCTTCATCTCCTCCCTTAACCACAACACACCTGCTTCTGCTAGCAAAATTACTGCAGCATTTGAAATAAACAAGCATATGTTATTATTGTATTTATTCCCCATAGAAGTCTTTGAGGGCAAGGACTGTTGTACTTATTTTTTATGTTTTCAGAACTATGCATAGTGCTTGCCATATTATAAATGCAGTATAAATAATTCTTTCACAAAATCAACTTTGAAAGACTGTGTGAAATATTCCAGGGTAGATAGAGTAATAGAGTTTCTTATTTGTTCTTATAGGGCTCATATAGGGTTCTAGGGTTTTAAAAATAATTTGTAATAGTTAAGATATATCACTTACATGCTAGGCCATTTAAATGGTGTATTAGTTTTTTGTAGCTACTATAACATCTCACCACATAGTTAGTGCCTAAGAAGAACAAAAACGTATTCTGTCATAGTTTGAGAGGCTGGAAGTGCTTGGCGCTCTGTGACTGCTCTAGGGGCTCTGAGGGAGAATTCAGCCAGGCTGATTCCAACTTCTGGGGCCTCTAAGAGTTTCTCAACTTCCCCAGCTCTACCATTTGGTCATCTTCATCTTGAGATGGTCTTCTCTTTGTTATCTAGCTCAGATGATCACACTATCTTCCTATTCTAAGCAACTTGAACATTCTGGGAGAATCTCATGGTTCACAACTTCATTACATTTGTGAAGACCCTTTTCTCCAGTTAGATAACACTAATAATTTCTAGGTATTTGGTTGGGATCTATGTCTTTAGGTGGCTATATTCAACTCAGAACAAACAGATTTTGTTATTAATAAGTGAGAAAGCCAAAGGATATTCATGTTTTGAAAACCTGCTAAAACCACAATAGCAGATGAGTGAACCATGCTGTCAGTACAGCTGAGAAGGTGAATCCAGAATTTATTATTTTTACTAGCTCTCTGTATTTATTGCTCAATATCTATCACTACCACTGAAATTCTTTTATACTTCTATAGTGTCAGGTTCTAAACTGAAGCTACCATATTAACTTCCTAAAGGTGGGGCGTGATGAGTAGAAGGCATGGGATATGCCAATATTCCATCCAACTCTCCTACCAACATAGATTTGCTGCTCTCCTTTCATCACAGATTCCATGAGACCAAATAAAACTGCTTCTTCCCCTTTTCTTAGCAATGCATTTCACTGTACCATAGATTTAGTATAATTACCTTCATATCCACTCTCAAACATATTTGCCTATTGCTTTCACTGTTGTCACAGTTGGTTTCTAGAGAATAATGTGTTTCCTGGTTTTCCTCGTACTGAATCAAATACTTGATACGTATGACATAAAGGAACCAAAGGTTTCTTTGGTTCATTATTTTTGGCGTCTCAGTTCATGAATGGCTGGCTCCAAAAGCAGAAACATTGACCACAGAGATGGTGGAGGATGGCTACCACATGGAACTTTTTTTTGTTAAAGGAATATGCTGGCTTCCGAATTAATTACAGCTAATTTTAAGCCCTAATTTTGAAACTGTTAACCAGAATTCCTAGACACACTACATAAACTATGTCTCTAGTTCTTCATGTTTATGATCAAGATTTATACCTTAATAATTTATCATAGATAGTAACTGAGAAAAGATAACATAAACAATAAAAATATCTTTTGGAGAAATCCTTAATGTGTGCTGAGCCAATTTGTTTAAATATTTAGGTAATTACTCACATACTTCTACATTATAAGAGCAAAAAAATAGATTATTCTCTTTCATGACATCTGTCTTCCAAAATATGTTACAGTAAAATAACACATTTTTCATCCCTAAAGTCTTTAGAGAGACACATTCAGTAAATCAGACTGCTTTTCAAAAGAAGAAAATAAGCAATAAATATTTTAAGAATAAAGTAAAATTTAGAGACCATAGATATTCAAACTGGCTAAAGCTAGAGAGAAAGTAGACCATTGCAGGCAGCTCTATATGAAACGAAAAGTTGTCAATATTATATGATGATTTTTTTTTCTAAATTCAAAAATAATCTGTCATGCAAGATGCATTTACACTAAGGGCCTCATAGTGTTCGATCATAGTCTTCAAAATCTATAAAATATGCAAGAACTCTTAAGTCCAAAGAACTGCAAAAGTAACTAACAACAGTAAGACAAACACACACACACACACACACACACACACACACACACACACACACACACACACACACACTCCACCACCACTACCATCACCACCGCCAGCTCTCTCAGTCCCACCTAAACACTGGTTACAGTTAAGGTAAGGCTGAGCTTAGGTACTACTCCCAATTTTACATCTGAGCATGGTGTCTACCCAGGCATGAAGAAACTAAAAGAAGAGCTACAGTGTCATCTGCTTTCATTTTTCTGTGGTGACTGTTTATGATACTGTCATTTATCTCCTTTTTAAATTCTTGTGTCTAGAGTGAAAGAAAATTTTATAGTTTCCTCAGGAGAATTTTCTTTGTGTTGTGTGGGCATGAGCGAGGAAAACACTCAAGATAGAAACCTCCACCGAACACTTTTAATAACAACTTAACAGGTAGAGTTACTTGCCTAATAACACTCTGACACACAGAGAAGCTTGCAGTCAGTGTCAAAAATATCAGTGTCCCTACTATCTTTATGTGAATAAAAGTGTTCTATTTAGAGACCAGAATCAACTAAATCTGGTAATATTCTCATTTCAGACCAGTAAATGCCAAACTTTGAATATGATCTATCTAAAGTATTTAGCATATAAAGCATTTTTTATATTATTTTACTAAACTTAAATTTTATTATGTGTTTTATTTAAAATATTAACATCAATTTAAAAGTGATATTTGAACAAAATTCAATGGTTGCTAGTGTGTTCATATTTTGCTAGTGGAACCAAATGAAGCAGATACGCATGCTAAACTCAGTTCCAACCATTTCTTGAAATTTTGTCTGGAGTCAGAAAGAAAAAAAAAACTTCTAAAAATTAAATCAAAATTCCATTTTCACTACTTTTTTGCTGTTGATCCCTCAGTGCTTTCAGATAATAAGCGAAGCGGGAGCTAGAAATGCTGAAATACTGTCAACCAGTTTTTCTCATTGAATTTCCAATCTAAACAGAAATCTCATAAAGAAACTACTTCACAGTATCTAAAACAGTGCAGGGAGTTTAAATAGAATCCCAGAGTTTGGATTATTATTTAAAGCAATCCCCAAGTTACCAGAAGTTCTCTATTTTGTCATTAGCTTTGTTTTTATTTTTTAATAAAAGGGACTGTTTTAAAATATTTTCATGATATATAATTAGTAGAATACTGATTTTGCAAATCATGATACTGTGGTTGAACTAACTAGGGTACTAGTGAAAATTAATTAAATTGGAATTTTGTGTGAAATATCAAGATCCTAAAAATTCCCTATGCTTTGATAACACTACTCAGTATTGTAAGTTTGAAAGTTCTTGTTCTTTATAAGCTTGAGCTCGATTTTAATTTGTTAGTCTAATAGATTTGGATTCTTGCATAAGAAAAAATAGTGTTTCCCATAAACATTTCATAGAAGAAAAATAACTTTTTAAAGTTAGTCTCATTTTGTTGAAAATTAATTTTGAATGTAACTATTAAAAACTGACATCTTGGCATAGAGCAACTTCGCAATACATTGAAATACATTGCAGTACAGTTCACAAATTTTTAGCACATATAGTTCATTCAGGAGTCTTTTTCCAGATTCTAAATTATTCCTTTATAGAGAAGTAGTTGATGACATGTTTTTTTTTTCTTTTCTCTCTTCAATCTTGTTAAAAATCCCAATACAAACTATAAATGTGGTTAAATGCTTTACAGTACAAGGAAAGAAGCAAGATGTCATTGATTTGCCAAAGCTGTACTTGAACTTTTGCATAACGGTAACTAGTTGGGAAGAGATGGACATACAAACAGCATCAAAATAGTGGGTACTCCAAGAGAGAAACAGTGGAAGTACATTGTTTTCCTAACAATGGAGGACTTGTTGGGACAAAGTCCCACTGAGACAATCAGGACACATGATCTTAAAGTCCAACCAAGACTTTTATTACTCAGCTGAGGGCCATCCTTCCATGAGGAATAAGATAAAGGGATAAATTAGGGCACAGTATTTAAAGGGAAAATCTACCCCTCTACTTGTTACCAGGTGGCTTCTATGCAGGAGTGGTTAGTCCATTCTATTGTTAAAGTGTGGGTGCAAATCATTACAGAAGTCAATAGCAGTGACTGGATCATTGGTTACTATAGACTAGTACGTTCTAAAAATATATAATCTGTGGCTGTGCACACTGGTTGGGTGGACAGTTCCCAAGGAGACAAGTTCCGGGTTCAGAGGGAGGTTATAGACATAAGATGGAGGCTGTTAAAAAAAATGACTGTTTTTATGTGAAGTTGAATCTTACAAGCTCACATGAAATTCTTGAGAAGGAATTGCAGAAAAAAGAGGGTGATGAAGTACCTACTGAGGAGTCTTATAGGTTTATGGTGATTCTTCACCCTGTGTGCCATGTAACTGACAACAGCCTTGAGCCTCAGGTAAATGCCAGAACAGTGCACCTGGCTACTACACAAGGGAGAACTGAGCTTTTAATGCACCAGTTTCCTGAGCAGACAGAACCTTCTAGCATAACTGTCTCTCTGTTCTATAGTCACGTATAATGGGGCCAAGATTATCAGCTGAATAAAGGTTTGCCTGCACAAGAGGAATTTCTAGGAAATCTCATACGCAAAGGAAGAGGCATCTACTCGTCAATGAAAACACCCCACACTGCTCTAGAGACAAGTGAAACAACTGCTAACAGGAATCAATTTCATTTTCATTTTAAAATACAAATAGACATGCAGGATATGACAGATATTTGATAAAACAAGAACAAACGTGTCCAAATAGATGAAGAATATAACTAAGCCGAGTTGGAACAGAAGTTCATAACATTTGGGTTGTTTCCAAGATTTAGCAATCACAAACCGAGCTGCTATAAACTTGGGTGCACATATATCACTGTGATATGAGTCTTTCAATTATTTTGTGTATATACCTAGCAGAGCAATGGCCGGATCAAATGGGACCTCCAATCCTAGATTTTTGAGGAATTTCCACACTAATTTTCACAGAGGTTGTACCAAAATGTCCATCAACTGGAGACTGGGGAAAGAAGATACGATACTTTTATAGAATGGAGTATTACTCTGCCATTAAAAATGCTAAAATTGAATCATTCATACTCAATGGGCAAACCTTGAGGACACCCTCATACATGAAATAAATAGGTCACAGATATGTAAATATCATATCTTTTCTCTGGTGTGAGAAAATGAAGTTGTAAATGAATTGTAGTATGTATAGTTGATATTGTGAAAATAGAAAATATTTAAAAGGAAATGGTGTAGGAATAAATAATGAGGGGAGAAAGAATGGTGATAGTAAAAACGAAAAAATGAAACAAAGATTATGTGTATGGGGTGGGGGGTTGCAGGGTGGTTGAAAAGGACAAAAATGAGAATCAAGTCATGTCATACTCTGGTACAAACTCTCAATGCTGAATGTGATGATGATGTATATTCATAATGTACCACTAAAGTTTTAAATTTTAAAAAATGTTTAGAACTGAAAAAATAGTTTTTTTAAAAAATAGGATACTTTTAAAGATGGAAACATGATTTATGAGGATATGAGTTTATATGAAATGATTAATATCTATGTTTCATGAAAAACAGGGACAGAAGAGAGTCCTTTAAAATTAAAATGCTTTTGGCAAAATTGTTGTTCATTCAAAATGCAATGACAGAAATTTTTTAAAACATACAGTGGACAATTTTTTAAAAAGTGATAGAACATAAAAGACAAATCATTTTAAGACATTCAACAATCAGTAAATTGGAAATGGAGAAATAACAGAGAATATGTAGTAAAATACTGAGATGATAACAGCAATTAGAACATTTTCAACAATTAATGATAAATCTTCAAATCTTTTTATGCCAAGTCTGAGTGCTAAATGCCATGAATATTTACCACACAAAACTCCAATCCCACCAGGAGTACCAATATTAAGATAATTTTCACAAAGTATATCATTTATAATTTACTCCTGTATGATTTTATGGCTAAAAGGTTACTAGTGAAATCACTGGGGAGTCATAAGGATGACTCAGGACTCCTAAGCCACAAAATGTCTGGTAACTGCACTTTTAAGGAAACTAGATTAAAGTGTCATCCAAATTCTCATCAGAAGCAACAGACATTAGATTACTACAAACATCTTTCCAGTGTAATGATGTAAAGTGATTATGAGCCCAGAACTTTATACCCACTGAGTATAATGATCAAGAATGAAAACAAAATCAATGTTCATATTGGTGTAATCTCAGAAAACTCACTTTGTCTGACCCCTTCCTGGAAAAAGATTGCATGATAAATAAATGAAAACAATAATCCCAAAAGAGGATAAGATATAAGATAATAGAAACAGGGAAAATAGATCCTAGGTTAACAATTAGCCCCTCAGTTAACCCCTTGAGCCAGTATTTCACGCTTTACCAGAACGATGTAAACCTCTAACAAGGGTGCTCTTTACAGACATGGATTTCATGCAATGAAGAGTTCAATTAAAAGTGGCCATGTAAGTATAAAATCAAAGGAGAGGCATAAGGAAAAGGAAAGAAAGTCATAAACGCTAGGAGAAATTTCAAAATCTGTTCAAGAAAAGTCTAGTCAAAATATAAGGACCTTCCTTTGATCTAATCAGTTATCCATGGATTGCTCTGTGGAGTGGTCCAGGGTTGGCGTCCTCCAGAGATCAGAAAATTTCTTCTCTCTAGGTCTGAAGTTTCACATCAAATTCTTTGATTAGTATTTAAACTTGATTTCTAATGAGAAAATGTAAAATGACACTTGATGTATTTTTTCAATATTTGTAACTCTACTGTGGGAGTCCAGGGAAGACACAGCCAGAATCCTTGAGGCTAGCTCCAGTCCCCAGATAGTCCCACAGTTAAACGATTAATAACTAACAAACAACAAAGCCAGAACCTTGAGTAAAGAGGCTGAGCCTGGGCTCAACTCTTGCTATTCAGAGCATCGGCAGCCAAGACCAAAAACAGCAGCTGCAGAAGTGGGAGCAGAAGAACCCATATCCCGAGCTCGCCTATACCTTTATTTGGTACCAAGCCTTCAGCCCATAATCCTAGCATGCATAAGACAGGGCGGTTCCACAATAATCTCTGTAGTTGGAGATTATGTTGGGTAGGGCAGACATCCTTAAATCCCAGTATGTCCCAGTAAATTTTAAGGCCAATAGTCCTAGTGCAGTAGTACTTGTAGTCTAAGATCCTGAAGAGCAGGGCAGATGCCTACAGTAATCCCAGTAGTTGATCCCACAGGGCAATGCAAACATCCTCAAGTCCAATTAAGTAAATCCCAGTAATTCTTAAATCCGTGTAAGTTGTCAGTGGTTCCCAACACTCTATTATTATTTTAGAATAGAATTCCAGGTGCTCTGAACCTTGTCAACACATGTACACACACACACACACACACACACACACACACACATGGTAAAGTTAATTGAAAGTGAGAAGTAAAAGGAAGGAAAGAAGAAGGAAGCCTAAAGTGCTACTTTTTATTTGATGCACAAAAAAACTGGCTCTAAATTTGGTCAAGAATCCAAAACTTATGTACATAATTATTTTAAGATATTTTGTAGATTCAGAGGAGGAACAAATATGATTTAAGAGAAATGCATATGAGCTAATTCTTTATTTTTCAAGGTAGAGATTAAATACTTACTGTCCAAACTTGACCAAGCAAAACCTAGTTATATATGCATATCATTTAGAATTTGTAAATAATGACTCTAGGCTTAATAAGAGAAGCATTTAAAATGTCTGGGTTTTAGACAGTAAAATTTCTGACAGTGTTCTTTTGAGAAATTTTATCTTCTAGTTTGAATGGCTCACTTTTTTTTCCTTTTAAACATGTGGTTAAACTCATGTTTTATAATTACAGTTTTAAGCCAGAAATATAATTGTTCAAACTAAACAGATGCATAATTATATTAATAGAACCTCCTTAAACCTACTGTTTTACAATCTGTTTTTTAATTGAACAACATGTTCTGGACAGTTTTCATGTCCACAAAAATAGGGATGACATTTATTTTTTAATCACAGAATGATTTGACTATATCCTATTGAATTTAGTGTTTCCTTTCTTCTGAGAATACAGCTCCATCTATTTGCTATTGTACATTTCAAGCAATAAATAAGTATGCATGTATTATCACAGGCTTTTCAAATTTTAATTTAAGGTAATTTATGGGTAAAAAGTTATTGGGCAAAGTGCTATGGACATATTTATTATAAAACATCTTTCCACAATATTTAAACTAGTAAATACAACTTGAATAGTTTACAGTGATATTTAGCCCTGGATTCAAAGGATTTTAATGCCTCATAAATGAATAGGTATCCTGTTAAAATATGAGTACTGGATTTTACCCATCTACAAGTTTCTGCTTTGAGAATCTCCATGCCTGACATACTCCCAGGTGATGCTGCTGTCACAGATGAAGTCACCTTGCTTTGGAAACAAGAAAATATATTTTTACCTGAAACCATTTCCCTTGGAATTATCACTGTACCATTTGTCATTTCATGAACATTGTAAGAACTTTGTAAGTGGGTGATTGCATGCTGCCTTTAATTGTACTACTGTCATTTTTGTCTACACAGTATTAAACTATATTTTATATATTTATATATACTAAAAGTCACAATGTATTATTTTTGTTTCTTTTTGTCGTTGTTGCTATTTATGAATCTGTTTAGGCAGGGACTTATTTTTGTGTCAAGAGCCTCCTGCCTCAGTCAACCTTGTCCTGGGATTCCATCTGTACACACTATATTGGGCTTATTTTTCTTATGATGATCGATGATCTGGGCCGGGATTTTAGCTCAGTGGTTCCGGTGCCTGTCTTGTAAGTGCAAAGCCCCGGGTTGGATTCCCCGGTAACCACATTCAATACTGAATGTGGAGACTCATGCCCAGCAGCAACCAGTACCGCATAGCACAGTGCCGGGCGTGGTGGCTCACGCCTGTAATATCAGCACTAGGGAGGCAGAGGCAGGAGGATTGCTGTGATGTGAGTTTAAGGCCAAGCTCAGGGACAGCCTGAACTACAAAGCGAGAGCCTGTCTCCAAAAGAAACCATGAAAAAAAAAATAAATAATGATCAATGATCTTATAAAAAGCTCAGGAAAAGTGCTTTTACATTTGCCAGTGAAGTGACCACTTCTTTCTTTCTGTGTGACCCATCTCATTCTCTGTAATTATCTTCTGGAAGAACTTTCTGGAACATTCCTTGTAATGAGTTTTTCTTTGCTATTCTGCATCTGAAAACTTTTTAAAATTTTTGTCCTAATTTCTGAACGCTATTTCCAAAGGTCATAGAAGCCTTGGCTGAGAGTTTTGACACTCATTCTTCAGCTAGGAATCCTAAAATTTCTACATTTATATCTCTGTCCCAAGTCTAACTTGATCATTTTACTTCTCTCTTCTCTTCATCATGTGTCCTTTGTTTAGACCATATTGTGTTTATTATCTGTTTCTCTTTTGTCACCACTTCTTTCCAAATATGTGCATTTCCCCATTTTACTTAAATCAGTTATGTTACCCCTTCAATACAATACTAATAGCCAAATGATTTTCTTTTTTCAAAGCCCAACCCCCAAACATCTTTATGTATGAAGCATTTTTACAAGGATTTTAGACTTTCTAAACATCATACACTTTGTCTGTTCCACATAAAGACACTCATCACTAGGAGGACTTACTTCTGTCTTCTCTGAATTCTGCTGGACTTGTGGTCAGTTCTGTGAGAAAGAGATTGATGTTACAATCTCATTTGTCTATTTCTTTAACCTCTAACTTGCTTGTTCTGTAAGTAACATGAATTATTTCTTATTCAAAATATCCCACAGAGAATGCAATTAGTATAATAGGTAGATCATTGATACAATAATGTTTATGCTGCTCAATGATTTTTAAGTAGCAACAATTTCTTGTTGCATTTTTCTTTTGGCCTCTATCTGCAGACAATGGACATGACTGCCTCTCAACGTACTGCATGTCCATTTGTGGTGGACAATGTACTACCCAGATTTCAAGAATGAAGGACTCATTCCTCCGAATCTGGGGGACCTGCTGACAAGCAAGTCTCAGGTGTCAGCACTTGTCAGGGTGTTTAAATTTCAAAGGGTCACTGTGTCCAAGGTGACCTCATGGAACAATTCTTATCCATCAATAACAATCACAGGACCAACAGGTCAAGGTCCCTCTTCCTAAATAGAACCCGAGCTAAGGTTGCCTGAACTTTTACTAAAGGTTACATCACAGCTCCATTTACTTTTCTTTTCTTCCAGATGGGTTGATTCCTAGATACTTCATAGTAAGCCACTTTCACTGAAATCTTGGCCTCTTACCCTGTTTCCTGGGGAATCTGTCTGCTGTACAAGGTTAAGATTGATCTGGTGTAGGCAGGGATTTAGCTCAGTGATTCCAGGGCCTGCCTTGCAAGCAGAAGGGCCTGGGTTCGATCCCTGATAACCACATACAACAATGCCAGGGGTGGTGGCTCACGCTTATAATCCCAACATTCGGGAGGCAGAGGTAGAAGGATTGTTGAGTCTGAAGCTGAGTTCAGGGCCAGCCTGAACTACAAAGTGAAACTCTTACTCAAAAAAAAAAAAAAAAAAAGATTGATCTGGTGAAAATGAAAAATATTGTCATTCTCTTGCAGAAAATATGCTTTAAAGTTGTTCCCTTCCTCTTCATGCCCCTGATCAAGCAGTATGTAAAGATGCAGATAAAAGACACCCTCAGTCTAATGATAACTACAAAAGTTAATCTCTTCTAAAATTTCAATAAAGTTAAATATTGTGTCTGTTTCATATTAGCTGTTGCTCCCTTGTAGTCATTAATTAATACAGTCAAGAGCACAGTAAAGAAATAAAAATGTCAATCAGCTTAACAGTGTCAACATGATGAAGTCCTAAAAATAGTTAAGGTTGGTACATATCCATGGATTCATACGTTGTCCTTGGCTGGCCTTTTCCAGGCAGCCTCACATTACAAAGTTTTGAGGAAGATAAGCTATGAATATTTATAGAACTTAATGTAAAGTCACTAAACAATTGTTCCTGTTTTCACCCACTGACTAGAGCAATATTTAATTGTTATTGTATAGACACCAGTCATACTTTTTTAACTGAAATACAGCTTTTTAAAATTCAAGAGAAATAAGGGAAAAAGGATTTTTTCCAATTAATAGACATTTAAACTACTTAGCTCCTGTGTTTTAGAATGAACTACAGCCTTTTCAGATTTTCTTGACTTTCACAGGTGGAGAAAAAACAATCTCAGACTCAGTAAGAACACAGTGTATTCTTACAATGTACCAGCCTTTCAGGCATTGGTTTTCTACAATATTGAAAAATGAATGGGTCTTACAAAACATAATTTTTTTCTTTTCTGCTGTTTGATAGTTTGAATACTTTTACTGTAAATGAAGGCCCTCGAAAAGAGAAAGTGTACAACAAAATTCAAGACTGTAGGAAAGAGAGATGCAGATATATCGAGTGATCAAAATATTTCACTGAGAATGTACTCAGTATTGTCATTCTTTAGCTCTTAAATAGGGGGATATAGAAAGGGGTAGAATGAGTCACACTGAAATTACGGCCATAAAGTGTGACACGGCTTCCATGTTTGTATTTTTGAACACCTGGGGGAATGTAATTTGTCATTTCTTGAGTTTGTGGATGTTTATCATGTATAAGCAAATGCTTCTTATAAATATTTTATATTGGCTTTAAATTTCCTTACTTCAAATCTTGATATGTTCTATTATATTAAATGAAACTGTTTCTTGAATCATTTAATTTCACCCAAGGGCTACTATGACCCATTAGGTGAATGTGAAAGAAATTATTAAAATTTTAATTTGCAGTGTGGTCCTCCTAAAGCAGTCTAGTAATATTTGAATGTATTTATTTATTTTTGTTTTTTATTAGTATGAATACAAAGTAAATGCACACATTTACGGTGTTGATTATGACATTTCAAAATGTGTGCAATGTGTATTTATTAGAACGTAGTAACTGGAATGTTTATTGCCCCAATTATTTAGTGTGTCTTTGTATGGAGCATTCAGAACCTTTCACGGTGCTCTTGTCTGGCATATGTGAGTCCGTTGATTGAATTACTAAAACTTCCAAGAAACAAACAAAATAAGCAAAATCCTTTCTATTATGAGATGTACAGTAAATTATTTTAGCCATTGTTCTAATATTGTACTATAAAAAAGTAGCAGTTTTTTTTTTAATCTAACTGTACCTCTATGTCAGTTAACCATCTTCTCTCCACTTCCATCTACCTCTGGAAAAGTAAATGAGTGTTAGTAGAAAGTGAATTCTGTGCAGGAAAATCTATACTGGCAAACTTTCCTGATGTGATCACAATCTTTTGCCAGGTTTAAGCAGAGTTGGAGATAAACAAAAAGAGAAGGAAGATAAAGAACATCGGTGCGATATTCACTCATTCATCCATTCACTTATTCTTTGAACTGTTTTGGGGGATAAAGGAGGAGTAATTTGTGCTACTCACTTTCCTAGTGTGAAGGATTTCTCCATCCTGGTAAAATAGCTGCGGAACCAAACAACAAAGTTATTTGAATGCTGTGCAGACAAAGTTGTAGAGGGAAGGAAAAGAAGTGAACAGATTTGACAGTGCCCTTAAGTGCACCCGGAGCATCAGGGAAGATGTCAGAAAGAAAGAGGAGCCAGGGCCAGAAACTTATCAGGGTTGGGGTTTATCTGAGGTGCCGCCAAATGACTACTTGGCCTGTGTTTCATCTTCACAGCGGCCCCCTATGTAAACTTTACCCTGATCTTTAAATGAGGCATAAGAATAAAAACTGGCATGTGTATTTGTATGAACACAAGTTTAGAGTGTGTTATTTTATAAATATGAGCACTTAAAAGATGCGACATGTCTAACCCTGCTGTAGCTTCTGAACTTTTTGATATAATAGGAATCTCAGTAAATACAAGAGGCCCAGATCCTGAAAATCATGAGCAATAAGTATTGTTTCTGTTATGGAAATATCTGTGGACATAATGTGCATATCATTGCCTGTTTCATAGACTAGGAGAAGTTTCTAACAGGGAACTGTAGAGAAGACAACATTCTCATGAATATTCATTGGTTTTGAACATACCCAATGCAGTTCCACTCTGCCCTTCACCTTATTGCCTTCTGAATGTCTACACCTCTGACCCCCAGCCCTATAAAAAATACAACACCTAGGAATTTCAGCCTAAGACAAAGTATATGCACCAATGTCTACTCACTAACTCTGCTTTATCTGACAATTTGTGGTACTTATTAAAAAAATCTTATAAAGTAGGTAACATTTGAAGTTATGAGCAGTGAACACAATAGAAAGATGAAAGAAAATAGAAAAAATTCTATCCTTGTGAAATTTATAATTTGAAATATTTTTTAACCTGTTGTTTATGTAATTTTAAAGAAGTTGGTCACTGAATGGTTTGCTGATAACACCATTTTCAAAAAAAAAAAAAAAGATCTATGAGGCAATAAAGGAACTTATGTCAGTCTTTGTAATAGATTAGTTTTAGGTTATGTACATAGTACTTCTCCATTGTATGACATGGTTTTTTTTAAAATTTAATTTAATTTAATTTTTTTGAGACAAGGTCTTGCTTTTGTAGCTCAGGCTGGCCCTGAGCTCAGCCTTGAACTCACAGCAATCTTCCTGTCTCTGCCTCCCAAGTACTGGGATTATAGGCATGAGCCACCACGCCTGGCACTGTGGATTGTGTTACTGATTGCTGGTGGGCATGAGTCTCCACACCCGGCATTGTTGTTGTATGTGGTCACCGGGGATGTGGTCACTGGGGATCGAATCCGGGGCCCAGCACTTGCAAGGCAGGCACCGGAAGCACTGAGCTAAATCCCATGTGTGACATGCTTATTAAGGCCTCCAAATCTGAGAACTACTGGAGAGACTTGTTTGCACAAGTCAGCTATCACATTTCTTTGCAGAACTATTCCCTTCAGACGGAAATTCTTTGTCAGAAACAAGGAAAAGTAACAGAGAAGCTCAAACCAGTATCACCATAATTTTCATTGTTGGAAATTCACTTGCAAAATATGTAACTTTTTTTCCCAAGGTAGAGTCGCGCTTTCCCAGAGAGGCACTTAGACAGACTTTTGGCTGGGGTTCGGGAACACTAAATAGTCAAGCTGGCTCGAAAGCCTCATGCTGCCCACCAACGCGTTTGTTTTTCTCAGAGTCTATTTACCCCAACAGGAGATGTTATAGTACATCCGAGAGCCAAGCTGCTCCCCAGCAATGCGGGATGTTTGCCACCGCTTCCCTAATTACTTCTCTTGTGCATATGGCTGAGTAGTTACGGTGTGTGAAGAAGCGATGGCGTATGAATCATCTCAGGACTGAACCTACATGTAATGCACCAGAGAACTGAGTAAAGACATGGCAGATGCATAAAAAAAAAAAAAGAGGAATAAATTCACTTAAAAGAGAAATTTGACTCATTGAGAGATGCAATGAAGAGATGTACATATAGTGATGAATATATAGACATAATCTAATCATTTAGCAATGTTTCTTACTACTGCGCAGCCAAGAACTATCACCAGTAGAATCCTGTTACCAGCCCTTCTTTTGCTGCACCTGCCATCGTTAGAAGGGCACACAAATTCTGATTAGAGAGTATGTTTTTTAATCTTGCTGGTACCTAACAGTGGCTGTCTGCTAGTTCTAGGCAATGAAATGACTCTAGTGAATCGATGTGTGCAGCTTTCTATTTGTCATCCTTATCCCGGAAGCTGTCAGTCCACTGTCATTCTGCCTTTCTCAGGGTCTAGAATGTAGACCCTGTGAGGGGGCTGGCTGATTTTTCCTTTTGCAGTGTTAAAGGACAACATCCCAGAGGATGGTAAAGTGACTATTATGCATCCGTGCATACCTTACTTACATGCATAATAGGATTTAATTCCAATTATTTGGAGACTGTTGAAATAGCTATGTTTCCTACAGACATTAAAATATTTTCTGTGAAAAACTATTATCTTGTGTCTACATACATAATTTCTTCATTATAAGTATTTTTATTCAATAATTGCTAATAAGCATTGCTTCTTGATATAGTGCTTTCAAATATTATCTGTATTATTTTTATAATGTGCTGTGTTTGTACATTGTTTCTATTGACAAGTTCTGATTTTCTTTTTTTCTGAAATCCATTTTTTGTTTGTTTGTTTTTTCCTCAGTACCGGGGATTGAACTAAAGATTTTGTTCTTGTGAGGCAGGCGTGGTGCCACTGAGCTATATCCCCAGAATTTTTTTTCTTCTTGAATTCTTGTGCAAATTTCAGAATATTACAATTCTTAATATCATTTTTAATTGACTAACTTATGTTTTGGCTTTCTGGACTCTAGACCAATCCAATCCTTTATTCTTTAGAGAAGGGTATGCAGTTTAGTAGTTAAATTTTAATGATGTGAAAATATTGAGATAAGTCTTTTTTTTCTATAGTATTTATAAAATGATATTTCCTTTGATGGTAAAATAATGCTTTTGTTCAAATTGTCTTCCAAATATTTGTTTATGGTTGTCCAATTTTTTTTTTTTTTTTTTTTAGGTTTTTTGAGATAGGGTCTCACTTTGTGGTTCAGGCTGGCCCTGAGCTCAGCCTCAAACTCACCTCACAGCAATCCTCCTGCCTCTGCCTCCCAAGTGCTGGGATTACAGGTGTGAGCCACCATGCCTGACACTGTGGTATACGATACTGATTGCTGCTGGGGTGAGTCTCCATGCCCAGTATTGTATGTGGTTACCCAGGTCCTTGTGCTTGCAAGACAGGTACTAGAACCACTGAACTAAATCCCCAGCCCTGGTTGTCCAAATTTAAACACTATTTTCAATCAGTCGGGTAAATTAAATCATCTGAGGAGATGTTAGTATTCAGTTGTTTCGTTTTCCACTCCCAGGCGTTACCTAACATGGCAGCAGTTTGGGGAATCAGTCTCTTACCTGTAGGTAACAAATAAAAATCATTCCACAATATAACTGTTTAGTACATTTTCTAGTCTTTCCTTGGAACATTAGAGCTTTAGGAAAGAATCCTGATTTAATTTTATTAGTTCAATACTGCATATTGTAAAACCTGATCTGGAAATTATCCAGCAGGCAGATTATCATATCTTCAAATTCACTCTTAAGCATTAGCCCTTAAGAGTTAAATCAGTTCAGATAGCTGAGTTAATTGACTTCAAATGGATCTAACAGAGCAAGACACAAGAAGAATGACTGTTTATTTGTATCCTAGATATGCTCCAGAATGCTTTGGCCTGATTTATTTATTCATTTATTTAGCTTATTTTGGAGATTAGTTGAGAATTCCTTTTGCTGTTAAACTACATTTGACTGAACTTTTATTAAGAAATCCTATTCAAACTTTTTACTAAGGAACTTTATTATCTTTATCTTCAGTCTGTAAAGCATTGACGACAGATGCAATACTAAAAATTGGGGAGGCATTAAGAACTCTAGTATTGCATTATCAAGATAGTAGCTACTAACCAGAGTACAGGGAGAAACAAAGGAGCAGAGTCACATCATTTCCTTTGCTCAACTATGAAAGCCACAGCACCCTAATGATCATCCAGATTTCAACTTAGGAGATCACACAGTTTGCTAATATCAGGGAGAGAGAGTGTGGAAAAGAGGAAGGAAGAGAGAAGAAGAGCAAGGGAGGGAGAGAGAGAGACAGTAGGAGAGAGAAAGAGAGAAGGAGAGACAGAGAGGGAGAGAGGGAGAGGGAGAGAGAGGCAATTTGGACTAGCAGTTTCTGACTCTGTAAATATCAAAAGATTGAGTTATTGTGGCCTCTTTTTTATCCTTCACCATTTACCCCTTTTACATTTAAGCCCCTTTTTCCTCTTATCCTCTTTATGCCTGCATCCTTCTCCCTATTTCTGCTGCTGCCTCATTATTTTCCATAAAGGTAGCTACTTACTGCATACTATGAAGTGTATGTTTGGCTATTCTTACCCTGTCATGCAGAAAAAAACCTGGACTATTTTTGACCTGCTCAACTGTAACAAACATATGTGGTTATTTAAATACAAATTTAAATTCATTAAGTCTAAATAAAATATAAATCCTGTTCTGCAGTTGCCCTGGTCACGTATAAGTGTTCAATAGATACATGTAGCTTGTAACTACCATATTGGTAAGAGCAAGAATATATCTATCATTTCAAAATTGTCTTCAAAAATTAGAATTTTAAAAACTAAGCTACTTTACATCGATAGTGACACTTCTACTCTCAGTTTAAGGAACAAAAATTTTCATATTTTTTTCTGAGCCAATTGTTTAGCTAAAGTATTAGAGAGAGGAAGGTTGCTGCTCCTGTTGCTTCACCACTTCACTGCTTGCTTCTTTATTGCCTTCTGCCTGCCATGAACTGTTTCTCCTATGCTATGCTCCTCTCCCCTCCCACCCTGCTTTGCAGCTGGCCAACTATGAACTGAAACTTCTACAGACTGTGAGATAATAACCCTTTCTTCCTTTACCTTTGGGTGCTGGGACTTCTATCTCAGCAATGAGAAAAGCAACTAAGACAGTCTTGAAGGCAGGTTAGTAATGAATTCAGCGAGGGTCCATATTTGAGATTCTGGTTGCCCAATTCCAACACTTACAAACCTTTCAATTGAAGTGAACTTGAATGGCAGTTATCATTGGTGTACTGGATTTCCCTTTACAAGTTAAGACAAGATTACCCCATGCCCCACTGGATTTTCATATTTGATCATAGATTATTCCTGCAGTATCCCAATATAGATAGAAACAACTCTTATCTAATATACATGAAGCATTACTATTAAGGTGGAAACAATAGCTTTTCCAAGAAACCAAACCTTCAAAATGAGAGAGAATCTCCACCCTTCCATCCCAATTCACAGGAATTTATCATATAGTAGTCAATAATGAAAATTTACATTTGAAATTGAATGGATAGGATTCCTTGATCAGTCAAGATAGTTATAGTATTGCATAAAATACTAAAACTCCCACATATTGATTTTTGGATTTATTTATCTCAGTTTAAAGAGTAGTGCTATCTTCCTTGGTTCATGGAGCTTCTAGTCTCCTGGAAAACTTTAAGTGGGCATTTTTAGAGTCCTCCAGCTTCTAACCATCCTGAAAGGCAATGACCAATACTCCCTCGGCACTGTAATTCAACCAAACTTATTAGGTGGCTTTCTCTTTGGCCTCTGATTTAAGTCTTTCGAGATCTAAATCCTTGCAAAGCCTCTTGTCAGTTTTGCAACTGTCACTCTGAAGGACTTGATGCCATTGTTCCATGAAAACAGGGAGAGCCTCTGTTTCTCAGTCTCAGCAGGAGGGTAGGGACAAAAGTTTGACAGTTTGCTTACTTCATATAGTAAAAAAGTGGACAATTCTCAGCTAAGAAGCTGAAATAGAACTGATTGCAAATGCTTCTTCACTTATTTCTCTTTTTCTTGCAGTAGTACTTTTGTCCTCTGTGTCGGTGTCCTCTAGTGATCAATGAGAGGTTATTCAATATGTTCTCCTGTACTTCCCTATCTATGCTCTTACCAGACAGTTAAGCACTGTCTTGTGAATACTTTTTGATTAGTTCTATTTTGTGTTTTGGTTTGTATTTGTCTCTGGATACAAATCTAGCCATTGTGTCACCCTCTAAACTGTTGTTCCTGATCAAAATTCAATTAAATTTTAATTATTATATTTAAAACATATAAATTTTTAAATTTAAGGTTTTAGAAAGTTGATTTTCTTTTTCATGTTCCTGTATTTACATTCTCTTTCATTACTAATATAAATTTTAAATCTCATTAAAATAGACTTTAACTACATGCCAACAACATCCTTATATGGAGATCATATTGTTCCTACATCAAAACTCAGCTGGATGGGTGTGAAAACCAGTGAAGGACTGTCTTTTTTCTGTCGTTTTTAGATTGATACTTTGCAAGTCTTATTTAGCTTCTCTTGGAAGATATGCTCTAGGATTTTAAACACTGCATTACTGTAGCTACTACAAATGTTTCCTAAATTCTTTATATGTTCTATACATTATAGAACAAATTCTATGAAAATCAACTATTATGATTTGGGTAGGGGGTGAACGTGCCTCTCAAGAGTTCATGTGCTAAAATTTAATTTGCATTGTGATATATTAAGAAGAAAGAATCTTAATTTGACTACCATGGTTAAAAGTATGCTGTTGAGAGTTGAATAAAATTTAAAAAAGTCACGAGTAGAACTTCCATGATTGAGGCCTAACAGACCTGAAAGAGGAAGAGAGATCAAATGACAACAGTTGTGCACCTTCTCTCTTGCCTTGTGTTCTCTTACACAACCTTAAGACTCTACCATTAAGATAACCATAATAAATTATGCATCCGTGAATCCCCAAATTGGGAACTAAATCAGGTTTTTTTTTTTTTTTTTTTTTTTTTTTTATAACATAGCTGGTCTGTAGAATTGTGTTATTGGCAAGAGAAAATAGACTAATATTAATAGACTCAACAGATTAGTATGTAAATATTATCCAATGTTGCAATGGAGAATCATATTAGCCTTTGATTTCATTTTGTTATCTGAGAAAGACAACACACTCAACAAAAAATTTATGTTAATTCCATATGGACCAATCCATAGTAGACCAACATTTTTAGAACACATTTGATTTTTATCTATCTCTGTTATTATTGATTTTGTAGTCAGATTTAGAGATCTAAGCCTTTGGCTTGTATTTTAAGAGCTGATAGTCATTATTTTTCTCTAAAAGCCCATATTAAAGTTGACTAAAGAACCCTTTCCCATGACTTTAAATTTAAAAGTGTAGCCATTTCCTAACGTTTTTTGTAAACATAGAAAAGACTAATTTCATTTCACCTAGAGAAGCAATTACCTCCCTAGGATTTTGTTCAACAGATTTCCAACAATAACCCTTGATCAAAAGAAATAATGAGAAAGCAAAACAAAGAGAAGAAAGAAAAATATAGAAGAAAATGAAGTTGCCCTGAAATCTACCAGTAAGAAGCTTTCCTGTTTGTTATTGATTGAACATGACAAGTTTGGTACAATAGCAAATATTTTATGAGAACTCTGTGGTATGTGATCATTCTATACCCACATCTACACCAAAAATAAAACACAGGCTCCAATATAGCCACTGACAATTATAAAACACTTTCTATTGCCCATGGATAAATATGGTGGCTGTAGCTTCCCAGGTACAACTCTAGCTATATTGTGCTTTTTGTGATTCTTGGAGAAAGAACTTCACACTTCAAACTATGTACACATTTTGGCAATACTCACTCTAAAACTGCTTCACTCAACCATCTGTGCAACTCTGTAGAATAATAAGCCTCCTCTGACTCCCTTAAAACAACAACAACAACAATAACAACAAAACATTACCTAGTGGTTTCACCTGGTATTGCTATAAACCAAATTAATAAAGCCAAATCTGTATTTGTTTTTCTCAATGTTGCTTTCTCCTAAGTGTTAGTTTTGACAGGGATTGTTTTAGCACAGGAACCTAAGGCAGAAATATGAGCTTGGTTTTTCTGGGTCAAACACCAGTTAGGAACAAAACCAGAATTCCAGCATAGGGAGTCTGGTCCAGGAGACCATGCTTTGAAATTTATGCAGTTTCAGAATGATGTGCTAAAGGGTGCATAATGCCAGTACTCTTTTCGCTCGGTGCCATTACTGAAAATACGATGCCAAGTGGTCTGATATATTTAACTCAAAAAACTGTACAGAAAGGTAATACAGTAGTTCCTATGCACCTTAATTCAAAACAGCTTAGCAAGTTATCTAAATGTTTATGATTATGCATCACAATTCATTCTGTTGCCTGAAGTTGGAAAACATTGTAAATGTAAAGGAAATAAATTCTACCATATTATGAATACACTTTATCTTCTAATCCTTTCTGCCTTTATCTTTATAAAAATGTTATTTGTGATCGAATTTTTGTTACACCTTTGTAATAAGAAAACAAAAAGATAAGAAAGGGAATAAGAGGTTGCATGAAGTGAAATCTTAGTGCTGTTAGATTTGGATAGACAGCTTTAGTGGACTTGGGAGAAACTGCAAAACAACTAACAACTGTTTTATCTTCATTTTTTAAAATAGACATTTCTCATTCTGTTTTGTTGCTCTATATTTTATGAATTTTATTTCCTGTAATTTAATATACAAAATTATCATATCCTAGAATAAATGCTTTTTATCCATTAAAAACACAAAATGGAGTGTGCAATCCTAGGGTTAAGTAATTGATTACAATGAAAGTTAGCTACAGTTATGCCACAGAATGTGTACTTGCTTTCACATAAATTTTCTTTGAGGAAATTGTTGCTTTTATTCTATATTCTCCCAGGCCTTCTGACAAGGCAATTAGTAATCTGAATTATCAAATCCGCTTGGAAATAATGGAGCTTATCAATTCTTGTGTTATAATTGCTTTCTTAGGCCCCTCTCTCTGCCTGCCTCTTCCCTCATCACTTACCCAGTACACTTAATCCTGTTTAAATAGCAACATGTCAAACATGTCTGCTAATCAACTGGCTAGCATCCCCGTGGAGATTTTTGCAGTTTTAAGCAGTGCATTTCACTATGTAAGGATTTTTCCCAAATATTGACTTTTGGTTTTCAAGGTTACTGATGATGTGCTCTGGCACATTAATCATTCTAACCACCTTAACAAAGAAGCTCATTAAAAAGACAAATACATTTATCAAGCAAATCATCAAGAAGATTATATACTTTCCACTCATAATAGATTATAGCTAAATAAATGACTTGGGTATTTTGTAATTAAATATGCAGAACACAATATATTAATGCTCAGATCCTTCCATGGGAAGTGTGAATGTTCTGGGTTTTATAACATATAATTAATGTAGTACAATCAGGTTGCAATGTGAGTTAAAATAGGAATAATACTTTGAATATGCAAACTAAATAATATTTTGATATTATAATAAAGCTTCAAATAGAAAACATTACAAGCTCAAATCATTGGAATGTTAGCTTAAAATTTCTGTAGAGCAACCTGTAGTATCATTTCTAGTATCTAAGAAGCACCTGATGGCTGACTTAGAAATACACATTTTTGAGGGAGAAACATAGCTAACCAGTCCTTTTCCCTCAGGCTACACTGAAGCTGGAGTGATTATTTCTTTTGTCAGCCAAATAATACTTTATAAGCTTGGAAAAGACCTACAGGCTCAGTTGTTTCTTGGCTTCCGGTTGTATCTCCAGCTATACCTCTCACCAGTCTACCACACAAATCTGACTTTGGGTTGGAGAAGTGGCCTTTTTATCTTCAGGTCTTCAAATTAATGGACCAGAGATCACCTGGGATTGCAGCCCTTAGGCAAAAAAAAATAAAAAAAATAAAAAAAAATAAGTCTCTATACTTCCATATTTTATTATGTGTCTATTTTTAGTTTTAAAGTAAGTATACTGCCTTCTGGTAGAGCTTCAGTGAAACATGTACAAAATAGCTAATACACTTAATTATCCTAACATTGTTGCTATCAAATCCCCTTGGGCTGCTCCACTGAGCCCCAAAGTCCAATTGACTAGTTTCATTAAAATTTGTTTGACCATTTGACAAGCTTGCCGATTTCAGTGAGCAATATCAATGTAAAAGCTGTACCAGACAAAGTTAAGTAAGCAAAGAAGACAATTTTCACTGCTGCATCAGTAGGGAATGGGGATTAAAGTAAAGTTTGAACTCAGTTTGATCAAAACAAAAAGCAGAGCTGTTAGTCTGAGGAGGTAAGGGTAGGGAGGACCTCATAAGCCATCTGTGTTTGCTGATTGCCTTGATTCAAAGGAAAACAAATGTCTTTGAATCTTACTATAATAGAAGATAGTTTTGTAATTGGGAACAAGTGGCCACCAGAGATAGAAAATTCCCTTCCTCAGAGACTGAAGGACAGAGGCACTGTCTTCTTGATTTTTACATTTTGAAAATGGCTTTCAACCCTGCAAAAACCATTCCTGGGATATAATCAAAAGGAAATTTCTAAAAAGATCTACATGTTAAGTAGGCAGAAGGATTCATGAGTTTTCTAAAGTCAGTGTTCTTGGGGAAGGAGAATGGGAGCCAAAGTTCAGTCAAGCTGAAGCAAACATCAAGGGTCCTTTGGTCTAGTGCTTGCCTCTGTGCTCCCGGCCAAGTGATCTCATTTTTTAGCATCTGTTTCTGAAAAAAATGGTTTTGATCACATTCTCCATATGAATTTTTTTCACAGTTGAGAAAATTCATCCTGAACTGGTTTAAACAATAAAATGAATGCCACTTTTAAAGATGTAAATACCTAAAGTTTCAAAATATAGAATAACTTTTAGATTTAGTAAATACTACCTGTCTCTATTTCATTGTCCAGCCAACTCCCCCTATGGCAGGAAGACAGTAGTATCCCTACAATCACAGAACTATTTTCATTCTTAATAAAGAAAGCTGTGGGAAGGATGGGAGTTTTTCACATTAAATAAAAATTTTGAGCTTTAAAACAACCTATGTCATTTATCATAATAATATATTTAATTTAAACATTATCGCATATTTTCAGCATATCTCATGTCCCTATTAAAACAAGCAGGACAGAGGCAGGAGATTAGGGTGTGGCCAACCTACAGGGCTACTGCGTGTGATTTATTAATCATATAGTCTGAAGCAAAAGTAAGGAAAAATAGTCCCTATCTTCAGTTCTTCTGGTGCAAGACCAAGCAGGTTTTTGATAGGATGGTTTACATAGGATGTCAGTGTGAAGACTGAGGAAATCCTACAGACCAAGGCCATTAACCAGCACTTTCCCTTTCTCAGTGGCCAGTCTCACTGCAGAACATATTTCTTCTTTTTCTTTTAATAAGAGTAAAACACTGTTACTCTTTTTGACTGTGCTGTCCAGTACTTTATTGGACAAAAACCTGGAAAGACGCTACAGATAGAGTCCACGGCAGCCCTAATCCTGGTGATGCTGCCACAGAACCAGTTTACCAACAACAGAATCATGCCACGAGGCAACATGTTGGAACCCTCAATATGAATTTACTGAAACTGAACACAACCTCCCTTACTAATCCTGCTTCTTAATTGCTTCTCTTTGCTGGGTCACTTGGTGAGATATCTTAAATATAAGACATCAATTACTATTTCTGTGACCAAAAATATATTACAGTCTCATAGTCTATCACTCTGTTTCAGTCACAGGAAGTAAACCCTCACAGAGTGTAACAAGAATTAAACAAGAACAATTTTAATATGTCTACCTTCCTGTTTGGCTTCTAGAAAAATTCACTGAAGTCGCTTCTCTTCCTTCCCTTCCTAATGTCTACCACAACGTGTACAACTTTGGGGACTGCACCATCTCAATTAATCTATCCACGCACTTATCACTCTCTGGTGAAATGAGCAGAAGTTCTTGCCGGATTTTAGCTTATGTCACGCTCTTTCGTAAGTCTAGTGCACCGCCTCTCTCTCTTATGAGGTGCTCTGCCCCTACATCCCTCTGACTCTGAATTTGCTTTATCACAGAGGCGAGGTCCTTGCTCAAGTGCTCAAGCATCACCTTTTGCTCCATGTGCCTCTAGAGTACTTACCTATTGCTTTAGGCCCCATGGAGATGGAAAAAGCACTGACCTATGGTTGACTTAGGGTCACGCAGACTCTAGCTGGACTTGAACTGGTTCTTTCACTTACTCATTTGTGTCATTTATGGAAAATATTATTTTTCTGAGTTTTCATTTGATCTTCTAGAAAGGAAAAGATATATCAACTTCATGAATTGTTAAAATTAAAAGAGACCCTCTAGAGTTTAAACAGCTACTGATAATGAAAAATGCTACAGTTATTATTATTGTACCCAATCTTGTATACTCCAGACTCTGAAAATAAGCCTTCTAACTATATTTGCATGAACATACAGTCAACAATGTTTTGAACATTAAAATATTTAATTATTTCATTATGAATTTATATGTAAAATTTCCTGAAAATATTTTGAATCACTAAGAGTTTGATAAATTACCGTTAACTTTTCCCTATGTTAGTGGGAGTGGATAAGAAATTTCATTTTCATCATCTTTCATACATCATCAAATTAATTAATGCATTCAGAAGAATAAATTTCAAAAAATTTTCAGGCTATATTTTGGAATAACAGTAATCCATAAATCAATTAGTTTACCTGGGAATTAAATTTTACTGCTCAGTAAATTGAGAACCACAGAGAATCACTTCACAAAACAATGACCATCTTCCTTGATTCTGAATAAACTGACAAATTAACAACAACAAAAAAAGAAGGTGGAAAATCAGTATATCACTTCTTTTCTCACAGATGGAAAGACCTGACTAAAAGGCTGTTAGTAAATTGGTTGAAATTATAAGTGGCTTGGGCCTGGGATTTAGCTCCGGTGCCTGTCTTGCAAGTGCAAGGGCTGGGGTTCCATTCCCGGTAACCACATAACAATACTGGGCATGCAGACTCACGCCCACCAGCAACCAGTACCACATACCACAGTGCCAGGCGTGGTGGCTCACACCTGTAATCCCAGCACTCAGGAGGCAGAGGCAGGAGGACTGCTGTGATGTGAATTTGAGGTTGAGTTCAGGGCCAGCCTGAACTACAAAGCAACACCCTGTCTAAAATAATATATATATAATAAAATTATAAGTGACTTTAAAATTATATAGATATAATGAGGGGAAAAGAATGTGATAATAAAAAAGGAAGCAAAGATTATGTATATAGGAGATTGGGCTGCAGCTCGGGGGT
This sequence comes from Petromus typicus, assembly GCA_004026965.1. Classification (NCBI taxonomy): domain Eukaryota; kingdom Metazoa; phylum Chordata; class Mammalia; order Rodentia; family Petromuridae; genus Petromus; species Petromus typicus. The sequence continues at coordinate 37,104 of PVIR01008354.1, forward strand.
AAAAGGGGAAAAACAAGAATCAAGTCATGTCATATTTTGGTACAAACTCTCAATATTGAATGTGATGATGTGTATTCATAATGTACTAATAAAGATTTTTTTTAAAATTATATAGATTTAACATGTTTTCTCTTGACACTATCAAGGCCATGTTGGAGGAAGACACATTGTCCTCAAGGGTGGGAACCAGCTTGCTGAGTAACTGAACTGAATCTTTATTTCCTGATGTTGCTGGTCACTCTGAAGAAGAAGCAGTGACAAAGAAGAGGTATATGTCCTGGGAGGGCAGAAGTTTCTGAGGTGAGTGTGTTTCCAAGAAAAAGACAGAAGCAGCCCTCCATGTGCCAGTGATTTCTGACAACTTTCCAGCAAGATCGTTTCCCTATGATAAAGAAAGTTCTAGGGCCGAGATAGCCTGGAGACCAGGGAGGCTAAGGAGAAGCTCTCTTATAAATCTTCTCTATAATAAAAGGACAATTAACATGCTCCCTTCCTACAATGGATACAAAGAGAGTCAAATATTTTGCTATTTCAGAAATACATGTGAGTGAGATACAGGTCTGGCATGCACATGCATATGGTGCTTATCTCCTTGAAAAAGACTTTCTCATTTACTTTAAATTATTTTTTTATTTTCTTTAAGTTTTATAATTTGTTCCTCAACTGAATATTTCTGATTCCACCTTAATTTGATGGTTTCTATTTGTGAAAATTTTGATTGGTTTCTAGTCGTGTTACTGATATAAAATTTTCTTGTATTAATTTTAGATAAAATAATAAGTTCATTTTCTTATGTTATTATATTAACTGCCACAGGGCATATATATATAGATATAGTAAAACTTATCAGATCAAGACCAGGAAACCTCAAAGGTTGGAAACTGGTCTAAATAACAAGAAAAATCTTTTTTTCAAATGGTAAGTGCCATAGTAACCCTGTAGATGTGTCAACCAGAAGAGCAAGAACAAGGTATAAGATAGTTGAATGTGTGACCATGATGTTCTTTGGAAACTCTTTCTACTAATAAATAAATAAAAGCCAAAGCAACAGGGCATTGATTTAGAAGATTTTGCTTTATATGGCCAAAAGCATCTCTACTATCAAATGCTATGTTTTGTTTCCTGAGAAAGTGCTTCAAGATTGAGGAGCATTCTTGAAAAAGATTCACTGTTTGGTTGTGGCAAATCTTAAGGCAAATGTTCTTGTACTTTAAAGAGCATTTGATGTGATGTAGCCTAACATAACAGAAGCAAGTTGTACAGAGGGAGGAACAGCAGATGGGACTAAGGTAGATCTCCTAGTGGTTGCATTTGTTGAGGAGATGATGGAAAGCCAACTACCTTCCCCTTCCACCAGGTAGGAAGACAAAATGTGTCAGCTACTACTCTTGAGGTTAGAATGCATTTCACCTGGTAATGAATATTTTTGATTTTTTCCTTCCTCCAGAATCTCATCTGCTTATGACATCTACCTATTTATCCAAAGAAAAATTTAAAAAATCAGTATGCATTTATTCTATTAGTATTTCTTAAGCTTGTCCTTGGTTGGCACTGTGAAGTCCTGGCAATTAATAAATGAGAAAAGTTTTTCCTTTCAAGGAACTTACGGTTAACTGAGAGATAGTAGAGGGTCCCATGGCATCACTAAAGACTATGATTTTTTTCAGACAAGGGGAGATTGTAGAAGAACAGGTGACTGGGTATAGAGGGAATGGAGAAAGGTACACAATGCTATTGCAAAAAGCAATCAGACTTTATTCTAAGGACAATGAGAAAAACTAAAGTTTTGACATGGAAGAAGCAAGAACTATCTGTCCTCAAAGCCAATAGAAAACCCCAAAATATACTGGGTACCTCTATCAACTTTTTCCTCAGAGATAACTTTTCCCAGTTGGTTCTTGTTAACATACATTTAAAATACATACGAGAGCCAAACTCAAGTATAGAAAGTTTTAAGTAGCAATAGGAGAGGGATCAGCCTCTCTACTGAAGATAATGGTGTGGAAATAGTTATTTCTGGTTTGCACTGGCAGATCTGAGGAACTATAGAGGTAGTTCCCAGGAGCTCCTGGTGATCACTATGAAGCAGATGGTTTCTCCTGGCCCATTCTTTTCTTCTGGGATGTATTCTGATTCTATTCTGTAACTCTGCAACTGAAAAGATCATGGATTTTTTTTTCTGCTTGTATGTGATAGGCTATAATAGTAGTATCATTCTAGTGGCAATACCCCTTCAAATACAGAAAAGACTAAATTTAAAGGGTAGTCATATAGCATTGCTATTTGCACTCATTCATTCTTTCTCAGTATTTTTTACTGATAAATTTTCCCACAGTTGTACCTACAGTGAGGGTCTGTTTGTAAGATCATCATCATTGTTGTTGTCGTCTTCTTCTTCTTCATTATGATCATAGTCAACATTGAGAATTTTTATCAGTAATGACACATCTTAACTCTCATTTTTTCCCATTACCCTGCCCTGCCTAGAATTACCACCTCTATATATGCATAAGTTTTATTTCCTTTTTTTGTAACCATCAAATTTTTCTTTCCCTTCTTTACTTACCCCTACTCCCCTCTCTTGCTTTTAAACATTTTCTTCCTATTTCATGATACCCATTTTATAACTCATTTATACCTTCAATTTCTCATACCAGAGAAATGATATGGTATTCACACATCTGTGTCCTATTTATTCCATTATGACTATATCCTCAGGATGAATCCATTTGAGTGTTACTCACCCATAGAGAATGATAAATTTGAGTCTTTTTTTTTTGTGCCAGGAATTAAACTGGTACCTTGTGCTTGCAAAGCAGGCACAAATCTTAAACAAATCTTAAACTTGAACCACTCGAACTAAATCTCTGGCCCTCAAAGGTTTGCAAGCAGTTAGGCCCACACGGCTCCATGATTGGAAATGCTCAAGTGATCTTGTCTGGAAATTCTCAACAACTTTCTTGTTAAATCTGTGTTTTGTACATGGTCTTTGAATTTGGTCTTTTCCTCCTGCGGTCACTTTACCTTTTAAAATGGCCTCTCAACTGCCCACTTCCTGACTCTGCTTAGTCACAAGGGCTGTGAACCATTCTTTCCAGGTGTGACTGTGACCTGGGGACAGTAGAGTCCAGATCCCACATTCTAGGTACCAGACCCCTGGATGAGACTTTGGAAACCTAAGATTGAGAAGCTCAGCTCAAAGTCCATGTATGTGTGTCTGACAGAGGTCAAGATTACAAGACTACAATGCACTGTATGAAGTCAAGGCAGACACCAGAAAGAAGATTTACTTTTCCTGTTTTTTCACAAGAAGCAAAGGAATCTGCATTTTTATTTTCTTCTGGTACTAACAAATTATGTCTCTGTAGGTGAGGCAAGAAGTAAGATCCTCCTGAGCAGGGCAGGAGCCTGAGTTTGAACAGATCCCCGACTCTCCATGGTCTCTTGAGCACTGACATGGAGGGCTGGCTTGATTGCTTTTGTTCTTCTATCTCACTTTTGGAAATTTTCCTTTGATTCTAACAGCTTTCATCATGTAAAGGAAAGTCCTGGTAGGATTACTTTCAGGAAGAACTAGAGTTTGTGATAAATAATAAATATCAATTGAAAGGTGGGCCTTTGAGCAAAATGCAGCAAAGAGAAAGCAAGGCATTAGAGTATGAGTCGTGATCACAAAAGCTGCAAGACACTGCTCTTCTAAAAAGTAAGTTCTGAATTAAGGTGCTCTCAGTGTTTACATCTCCTGTTATCTACTTACTTCCTATAGGACCTATTGCACCTGTGATGCTGTTTTGCACCATATGATAAAATATTCTTATATTTGCACAGCAACAAAGACATTTGAATCTGAATAGAATATTTTTAAAACAGGTTTGTGCATTCTGATTAATCTTTTAAAAATTAGGTTTTCTGATTCAGAGCTTATGTTTCTAATATATTTATGGAAGTACTTTAGAGGCAAAATTAAGGGGATTGTTCATAAGAGAAAGATACAATTGGGAACAGAGCTACCGATAAAGATTAATTGCAATTTTTACAAGTGAGGTAGTTACCAGAATAACAAAGAATTCCTGAAAGTGTTTTATCCGTTGGTTGGTTTTGTGTGAAGAAAATCACTACTAGGAAATGTAATGAAGTGTCTTCAGATGTGAAATTCAGAAATGAGAATGACTCCAACCCTGTAAACACAATCAATTGAATCATTAAAAAGATTGTCCTGTTAGTGTCTAGACATATTGATAAAAGAAAAATAGCTTCAATTTGAGAATGATGCCTTAGGTAAATACCAGTTCATCCTTAATAAGATGGTGTAAATTATTTTGATCTTTTTTGAGAGAAAAAATAGATATTATGTCTTATGTAAAGTCACTTATATTGAATTAAAATTCAATGAGTTTCTTTTGACTTGTAAGAATTTACATCTTAAGGTTAATATATATGCATATATTGGCTCTCTCTCTCTCTCTCTATATATATATATATATACATATATATATATATTCCATATTTATATTTTGCCCACAAATCTCATATTTATATTTTATAAATAATAAATTTAGGCATGTTAACTCTTGACTGTAAAACTAAGAAATTTATACTTCCTTCAGTTAGCTGTCAGTCCCTAAATGAGTGCTGTCTGGAGTTTGTTCAAGCTCCCGGAACAGTTCTAAGACATCCTCAACCTGAGAAAAGTCTTTAATCAATTCACCAAATCACACACTCGGATCAGTGCCAATGTCTCCACTTCCAGAAACAGTCTATAGCTCACGTGGGAAGCACTAGCTTCCATACAGCTGTGTGCTTCTAAATGAGCCTCCATGGAGCACACAGTTCAGGGGAGTTAATTCTGTCACCAATCTTAGAAGGGTATCATTTTTCCTCTTTTATACCATTTCTTCCTGATCCATGTTGAAATTTGGCAAGTATTGTTCACACTGATATATAAATATAGGATGGAGATGTACCTCAGCTGCACAGTACCTGTCTGGCAAGCAGGAGGTCCTAAGTTTGATGCTCGGTACCGAAAAATAAAACAAGATATGTGATATATGTGTGTTCGTGTGTGTATTTGCATACACATATAATTAAACATATATATATATATATATATATATATATATATATATATATATAGTTTAATTTTGTAATGTATACACATTACATTTTGGGGATCATTACCAAGTGCCTATAAGATGCCAGGGACTGTAATGTCCTGGAATTGCAAGATGGACAGTCATTGCCTTCTGAACAGAAGCATGGTGATGGCTCATGTTAAATGAGATGCTCTCCATGGAAAAGGCTGAAATTAAACTAACAAATCAGAACGCAAGAAGAGAGTATGTACTTCTCTGTAACAGAGTAGAGCTCTGAATTAAAAAAAATATTAAAAGAGGACAAAATATAGGCAGTATGAATCATATTATAAAGTCTGGATTTGTTAGGTGATATTTAAATAAAGCAGTTTGCTCTTGGCTTATAAGAGAAAAAAAAATATTGGGCCATAATGAAACAATCTCTATCAAAAGCATACAGATAGTTCAGTTGCATTTTAATACATATAAAACAGAATTTCAGCGTAAGTTTTTAGGATCTAATTCAAGTTAATTTCACACAAACTTGTTTGAGTGTCTCCTATTTCATACACTGTACTTAACCCTGAAGAGACTAAGGCATACATGTGACTACAACACATTTCTGGTGCATAGAAATGTTGTGTTTATGAGAGAACATAAAGAAGTTGCTTTTTATCCTGGAAGGTTTACGATATTCTTTCCAATCTTATTTAAAGTAAACTGTGTCTTTTTTCTTCAAGACTAGTGTCATTAGTTCACAAAGGGTCATTTGAAAATCTCATATTTCTTGCAATGTTGTACACTTGGCGGAGTGCCTCTACCAGATTGAGGAAGTCATGATTCATTGTCCAGCATGAAACAATTTTCTTAATTTAAACAATATCTCAGATGAAAAGACATCATTGTCTTCCTCCTCCTATGCATTAACTCACTGCCAAAGTGACTTTTACTGGCTTCTTCTAATAACCAGAAAGATTATCAGCAAAAGTTAATTCTGATTTTCATTCTCTTTTATAACTACATCCTATTTTATTAAAATTACCTGTAGGTTTTTGCTCAGTGGTAAAGAATAAACTGCCAATCGTATTTTCCATTTGAAATGGTTCTTATCCCTCAGGAAAAAATCAATACATCAAAATTAAATTTCAAAACTACATTAACAGCATCTTTGAGGTCAGGTATTTAATAGTCTCCATGTGGAATCTAAATTATTGAGTTATAATATGTGAAAAATATAACTATTTTCATCACCTTTTATAGCGAATAACAAAAAGAACTTACTCTAGTATGAATATTCAGTAATAAAATATACACATGTTTATCTGTCTCATCAAACCATTGAACTCAATGATTTTACATGAGCTCTAGTTTTGACTTATGGAATTTGCATTGAAATATGGATTTTAAAAGTTTTAACAAAGTGCTAAAATTGAACAAGATAAATTCTATTTTATTTAAGCAATCAACCCCTCCAGTAGCATACTTATTCATTTTAGATATCAATGAATTATTTATTAGGATAGAACACCTGAAAAAAACTTAGAAATCAGTGAATCCAGGCCCATTTATTTGAAAGAAAATGAGAACTAGTAAAATTATAGATATGATCTTTAATTTTATATCTTAGGACCTACTTTCAGAAGATCTTTTTCTTCAAACTAATTCCCTTACATATCGATTCAGTATTTGGTGTTTAACCCCATGGGAAGTTTTGATAACTGTAATGAGGACAGGAATCAGTGTCTGGCGTGTCCTTGGGCACATATTTTCTTGTGTTGAGACAGAATCTCAAAGCAGGTCAATGACTATGGAGAACAGGCACACAAGAGTGGACTCATAGTCGGGATGCAAATTTTTTGCACTGTAATATGAAAAAATTGCCATCACACGGATCTAGGTAATCCTTAGAAAATTATATGGGTTTTAAGAAAATGTTCCTTTTTTTTCTGCTTACAACATGGCAGAAACTGAATCTCTAAGGTCTCCTCTCCTTTCTTGATTTTAGTACATTCCTTCCACTTATCAGAAACATAAGTTCTTAGCTAGAGATTATGCTTGCAAGTATCCTAAGCAGATAGCCATACCCATTTATATAACTTTTCTTGGTATGTGAATATGGTAGGCTTTTTATAAAAGTTTAAAAGAGAAATTATATTTCACTTTCAAATTCTTATTAAGTGCACTGTGGCTATATTGAGTGAATAGGCCATGATCATAAATGTAAAGATCATAATTAAAATGATGATAAAATGATAATATTAAAAAAAAACAAAACAAATTGAAATCATGATTCCTGGGTCAACTCATGCTTTGAACTCTAGCCTGCCTATAAGTTCAGACATTTAAATAAATCGGAATTAACTTTTAATGTTCTTCAAGACATTGTTTTGCTTGTTTTTGGTACTGGGGTTGAACTCAAGACCTTGTGTTTGTAAGGCAGGTGCTGGAACCACAGAGCTGAATCCCTAGCCTACGCCATGCTCTATTGCTGTTTTGATAAAGACTTCCCACAGCGATGGCTCATGATGTGAACAATATGCAAAAATATGAAGTTTGATCAAAATAAATGTTAAATGTATAAATTAAAAAATTTCTCATAATAAAAGACACATTGTGATTAACCCCCCCTCAAAATCTTCTCTCACTCAAGATACACTTAGCATTTGCTCTTGCTATTTTCCAAGTGAGTCTGGATGTCCCTCTTCATTAGCATTCTCACCGAGCGCGGTCAACATTATGGGCCATGCCAAGAGCAGAACAGATGAAGGCCGGCTGTAAAATTATCACGGTCTGTCCTCGCACACCTCATGCACTGGACTTGCCATGATGTGAGTTTCGACTCTTGACCACAACAAAGTGACCATGAAAGGTCAGTGTTTTGAATCGAGTCAGGATGTCAGAACAGATATGACAAGGAAGACACTCACCAAAGAAGACCTCCAGATCTGCTTCAGTAAGTGGGAACAAGAGCAGAAAAGCACATTCAAAGACAAGGGGAGTATTCTGAAGACAATTAATGGCAACGTACTTGTGACTAATAATTTTAAAAAGGAAATCACATTTTATTGTTACATTTTGCACATGAATATTCTGAACATAGCCATAATAAAGAGAAGTATGTGTTTCAAAGTGTGATTACAAAATGATTATTTGCTATCGAATACAATCTGTACATGTAAAAGCCTACAGGAGCACAAAAGGAAACTTTAATCAGTAATGGTATAGCTCTGAAGAACATCTTGTGACTTGACCTCAATTTTTCTACATATTTCGCAGAAAAGTGAGGTCTAAGATGCTATGAGACAGTGATTCTATGGCTTTTAATGCTTCGTTTAATATATAACAAATAAAGTACTTTAATCTTTAGTTCCATTGGCATGTTGGAATTTAGTTTCTTTAAGCTCAGAGGATGGCACTTACCCAAATTTTTAAGTGCTTCTTTTGCTTCTAATAGAAGGTCTTATCTTGAATGTGCATTTATTCATGTTCTCCAGTTTAGAGAGTGCTAGATTCAGAAAGGAAAGACTCATGTTCTCATGGTGTCTGTAAAATCAAACTTTACGATGTTGTTTTCCAAAACTGATATATTTTCTTTCTTTTTCTTCTAATTTTATATACATTATATAATGTGCATATGTCTTTTCTAACAGATAAAATAATTGGAGGGTCTCTAGTTTTATCTTGTAGATTAAAGAACAAATTATGTACTTTATTGTAGATACCACATGGGCCAACATATGTCACTGTACTTATGTCTAACTTGCATTTTATATTATTAAATCTTCTGTTTTGTGATTATCATTTCAAATTTCTATAGATACTTACATTGCATAGGGTGATTTCTGTGAACAATCATATATTTTTCTGTGTTCTTCAATCCCTCAGTGTTATAATTCAACCCATCAGTGTTGTAATTTGCTCAAACATCACACTGATACTTGGTTTAATTACTTTCCTCTTTCAATCTTTGTTTCATCCTCACATATGAGACAGTGATATTAACAGACTTGTCTCCTGGGAGTATTCAAATTATAGAAGGTAATAATAACATAGAATTTGTCTAACTCAGAGGGAGAGACTAATGTATTTACATGACTATTATTTAATTTCAGTGTACTTCATATTGAAGGCTGATAGTTTTAATATGAGTGTCAAAATGTCCACTAGATTCTATGATTTGGTACAAGTGATATGCTTTATCCATAAATTCTCAACATGTTCACTGTTACTTAAAACAATGAAGATTCCCCAGGGCTTCAGGTGTCTAATTTTAAATACTTCGCTTGATATATTATCTAAATGACCTCATTTTGTGTTTGTGCTGGAAGAATTTTGTGGATAAGATGTGTTGGGGTCCCACTGGTAACCTTTTCCATATAAATCTCCCCACGTTAGATCATTTACATTTGTCTGCCCAGTGCCTTGGGCTCTTCCTTATAGTCAGCAACATTTTTATTACAGAAACATTTTCATGGTCAGGTTAGAATGGAGTTTAGGTTTAATAATATGCAGGTAAAACAAAAATTTGTTTGATTAACTTGTTTCACAAATATTCATTGCTAGAAGAAAACTAATTTGTCTTGCTTCAGACAGTATTTGCCATATACCACCAGCCAGCTGAATGACACTAATAATTTGTATATGCATGTGTGCAAACACATATACTCCTCTAAATGCACTATTTCCTTTGATTCAGCCACCACAAGCTTAGTTATGATCTCGTTCCATGACTTTGATTCCTCACAATTTGGGAGATGATTACATTAGATAATAACCAGAAAACATTCTACTATTTTTTTTTTTTTTTTTTTGTGGTATCCGGGACTGAACTCAGGCCCCTGTGCTTCCAAAATAGGTGCAGTACCACTGGAACTAAATCATGGCCATAGAAAACCTTCTAAACAGCATTTATTACACCAGCCATAGTTTAATTCCTCTTCTTTCTTTAGAAATACTTTTATCACCAACTATTAAAACTACAAATTTAAAAACATCATCTTTCTGCAATCCCAGAACTTGGGATACTGAGGCAGAAGGATCACAAGTTTGAGGCCAGTTTAGCCTATGTAACAAATTCATGGCTGACCTGGGATACCTAGTGAAATGGCACCTCAAAAATGAAACAAATTAAACAAAACATATTCTATGAATTCGTTTTGGTAGATGTATCAAGTCAGGAAAATATCATGCATAATCTAGTGTCATTGCGGTTTCACAAATAAGGAAATCAGGGGCCGGGGAGTTAGCTCAGTGGTTCCGGCGCCTGTCTCCCAAGCGCAAGGACTCGGGTTCGATTCCCCGGTAACCACATAACAATACTGGGTGTACCCACACCCAGCAGCAACCAGTACCACATACCACAGTGCCGGGCGTGGTGGCTCACGCCTGTAATCGCAGCACTCGGGAAGCAGAGGCAGGAGGATTGTGATGTGAGTTTGAGGCTGAGCTGAGGGCCAGCCTGAACCACAAAGCGAGACCCTGTCTCCAAAAACCTAAAAAAAAACAAAACAAAACAAAAAAAAAAACAAAATAAAACAAATAAGGAAATCAAATGTCATAAACACTAAAGAATGTGCTCAAGGCTGTATAGATAATAAGGTATTCTATTTACATGATTGTAGAAGTCATGTTTTAACAAAGACAACGCACCACTTTCCAGAACGCTTAGCCACTAAATAATTTTGAAAATATCTTATTGAAATGTTTGAGAGGAAGATGATGAAAGTCTCAAGTCACTAGATAACACCAGAGTTTGTACTTTATTTTGCTGTGAGACAATGGCACGCATTTGTTGCTCTTTTCTTCCACTTCTGAACACAAGCAAGTTAAATTTTTAGAAAAGACCATGACAAAGAACTGAATGTGGTCTGGATCAATAAAGCAACTGCCGTAAAACAGCCTTGGGCTCCGGAATTTCTGCTAAACTATCAACATCGAATGTCAGAGTGTTCTTTGAAGGATGAAAGTCAGGCTGATATCTAGAAGTAATTTTCTTTTTGTATGTCAGTGACTGAAATTGGGTCAGTTTTCCAAACTGTTTAATAAGACAACACAAAATGTGATTCCACGGACTTTGTGTGAATGAACTCACATAATTCTGAAGGTGTATTTAAAGAGAAAAACCCCTTCCTTAAATAAGTACATATTTACATACTGTAGAAATTTCTCAGGTAAGAGGTAATTTTAGGAATTTTTTGGTATCCAATTATTTGGTCATTTTATTACATCTATGAATTTATTTATATTTAGATACCTATCTGCATACTTATATACACATTATATATAACATATTTACTTTTTGAAATGCATTAAAATATAAAGAGAACATTTTGGATGTTAAAATGTGTAAAACATTAAGAAGTTTTCTTTTAGGGCAGTATCACAGGAAACACAAAAGATCTAAAGTATATAAAACATGTATTCTTTCCCACTAACAAGCATCCTTACAGTAGAGAGGCAGGGGCTGAGTTGCAGGTACTGCTGGGTTCTTATGACTGTGAGAAATCATTTGCCTTCTAGATCACTACCCTATAGGGGATTTTGGTCTTTGACATTAATTTCTTTCTAAGTCATAAACTGAGATTTACTCTGGTAATGTTTCTATATTGTTCCAGTTTACATAGCAAAGGAACTCATTTATAAGTTGCTTTTACTATAAAAATTACAGAAATTATTTACATATAAAATATATTATATTATAATTAATATATAGTATATCACACATAATATATCATAATTATATATTAATAATTATAATCAATGATTTTAATATAGTAATCTCATTATATTATAAAATGTATGATTTTTGCAAAAAAGCAGGATTGCCTAACAGGATCACATATTATATTGCCAATGTACATGGAAATGATTGGAACAAGAGACTTGGAAGTTATTCTTACTACCTTCCAAATCATACTATTTACTGCTTCACAAGCAATTTTATTCTTACAATACCTCTTTCTATCTCCTTTTTAATTTGTGACATTATTGCAAATCTGAGAACTCGAATAGTTAAAGACATTAGTTGAATCTTGGTTCTCAGCTTAAATAATGTATTTCTACCTTATAGACTGTATTTACAAAGTGCATTTGTGTTATTGATGTCTAAAAGGACGATAATTAAAACCGTTGAAGAGCCGGGCATGGTGCGGCATCTCTGAAACCACAGCATTTTGGAGGATGAGGCAGGAGGATCAATGTCAGTTATGGGCCAGCCCGGGCTTCATACTGAGTTTGAGGCCAAACTGAATGACATAGCAAGATCCTGTCTCAAAAAATAAAACAAACAACCACAAAAAGAACCATTGGTAAGTGTATTTAGATAATGAAGTGTTCTGGATTAAGAATAGTAAATCATAAGACACACAGTACTTGCTTCTGTAGAAATTATAATAAGTGGTTTAGAATAAATAGTGCAAAATATATCAACACGGGTCCTGAACAGATGTGATGGGCAAATTCATGGATTTTTGTGCCCATATTGTAGTTTCTAACTATCATCTCGTCAAGATGAACAAGAACATTTGAATGGTTGATTTTACGCTTGGGGTAGAACATTTGATGAACTTTGGTTGAGTTTACGCCTGAAAGCAAGAACATGATAGCTTTTGTTAAAAGGAGAAAGGGATACACTTGAAAAAGCTCAAACACACCAAAAAAGGAATCATTTGACATTCAGAAGAGCAATACATTCAAATTCCTAAATATAGAGAATGCATGAATATTCAAAAGTACAGTGTTTCTCACATGACCCAAATGACTAGTAAAAAGAGCTAGATATTTTAAAAGCAATTAGAGCATCAAATTCATGTGAACTGATTTTGGTGGTATCTGAATATTTCTGAGAAGTTTTTATAAATAAATTAGGCAAATTGGAGAAATAAAAAATATAAAATAACCACTTGTATAACATAATTGAATTAAAAATAATTACAAATAGATGAAACTATTAAATATAGATTGGAAAAACCTGAAGCAGAGATAATGGATGAAAGAGCATAAAATATTAGGCAACAACTAAAAAAGAAAGACAGCAGATCTTATTTTCTCCCAATGCAATACAATGCATCCATCAAAGTACTGAGCATATGGTATTGGTCCCCCAACACAGAAACTGAATCTGGAGCTAATTTTCAGTGAAAGGAAATGGAAATGATGACCTGAGAAAATCAATTGAAATGACATCAGAAGGAGACACGTGGATGAATCACACAATCAGACTTTCTACAGGACAAGGACTCAACAAAGAGGAACTAAAATCAAGTAACGACAGAAGACATTGCAATGCCTTTCTGTGGAATGAACCGAGAACTTAGAATGATAATCACATATAAACTGTGGACCCTATCAGATTCATTTGAGCCAGAAAGCAAGGGTAAAAAGATATTCAGAAATAACCATGGAAATTTGATGATGGGCTAGTATAACATATCAAAGAACAATGCTAATTTATTATAGCAATAACATTATAGCTACTTTTTAAACATGCATACATTAAAAGATACATAGTGAAATTTGTAACGAAGAGAAGGTATGATTTGCTTTAAAGCACCCAGGTAAATGATTGATAGAACATTACACAAATATAAATATGAAAATTTTTGATATATTATTGATCCCCTTCCTTGGCCTCACTTCACTAGTTAAACTGTTCTATGATTTTTCTAAAACCTAAATAATTTTCATAGTAAAACAAATCAATAATAATTAGAATTGAGAAGGAGTCACATGGAAATTCAAAGCATGATTGCTTACGGGGTAGGGAGCTCTCAGCTCAGACTCCCATATTCATATTCTTATATTTTTGTAAAAACTTACATTAATACATTAAACATTAAAAACATATCAAGTCCTTATAAATGTATACCCAAACTAACAGTTGCTAAGAATACATTTTGCTTTATTGTTCTGCCTTAATGTATACCATAAATAGTCTCAAGATATATCTATCCATGTGCTTAAATTTCTTAGAAAATGAAATTGAGTTCAAAATGTAAGATTCTAAGTCAAAAGCAGTTGGTACAATGAACCATATCAACTTGAGAGCCAAAGATATTGACTATTACTAAATTTCATGCCTGTCCAACACTATTAAGGCATAAAACTCCAAACTTAAAGAAATATGTCTCTACTACATAAATTCTCCTATAGTAAGGTCTTTTTCTAAGTTCCAGTAAGTCTTCGGATTACCATAAATATAGAATAATTTCTTACAGAATTTCCCACAATTTCCCATCACGGCTTTAAGAGTGAACTGAACAAGACTAAGGAAACTAACATTTCTGGAATGGAAGTTGAAATTGATAGAAGAAAACAATGAACTGTGGAGCAAGAAAGTTGTGGCTGTAAAATAGACATTGTTCTCGTGCCCAACTTTGCATCTTAGTATTTTCTGTGTCTGCATAAATGAAAATCAGCCTGCTGACTTTGTAATTTTTTTCTTCACCTGACAAAGATCATTTCAAACTTAAAGGATAGTTACTTTTTATATTCAACACTTACATGATCAGCTTATATTATTTCATTGTATCTTTTTCAACATACTATTGTACTTGGCCAATATTACTCTTAAGTGATATTGACGTTCTTAGTTTGCTAGAGTTTGTATTGAGTGGTTTATTTTGTTACTTCTCAGAATGTTGGGCTATTTTTCTTCTATGTTGCTACTAGAACCTGCACCCCACTGCATAAGATATTTTCCTTAACTGTAATTTTACTGGAAAAATAAAATGAATGTTTAAAAGTATGTTATTTACTGTGAACAAATAAAATTCTTCCTTCGAAGTGGCTGAGGTATAAACGATGTCTATCAATCAACTCTGAAGCTTGCTGGATTAAACTGAGTTGACATAAACACAGATTCTGATTCAAGAATAAATTTGGCTAAGCATCACTTTATTCTAGAATTGACAGTGCCTGTACTCCCTAAGACAAATGTTTGATGGACTTGCTAATTTGACTCTGAAGATTAATTGGGTACTTTGTAAAAGACTAATACATATGTAAAAAGAAAATAAGAAGTGAACTCTGAAAGCAAAGTCTCCACCATTTTAGCAGGAATAAATCTGTCTTCATCAGTGGCAATCACTGAGATTAATATTAATTCTAATCAATAGACAAGAGATAGATTATTTCTGTCCATTTCTTTTACCCTGCTTTTTATTCAAATAAGTGCATGAGTCTGGAAAGAGAAAACTACTGCCTCTGAGAAAACTTTTCACCCATGTTATCTAAGTTAACTCTTCCAGGACACCACAGTATTATTCAGTAGGTGGTGTCTTCTTGTACATAAAATGAGACTTGTTTGTACTTCAAATACTCTTTCATCTCCATGGTATTAAACATAAAAGATCAGATCTCTCTTCATGTTTTTTTTTCCTTATGTGACCCTCTGCTTTTAAAACAAAGCCAAAGCAATCACATTGATTTTATGTGATAATAAAAAATTACTCTAAAATATCCTGATTGTATTTCTTAGTATTTAAAAATTAATACCTAAATTTTTTTTAAAAAGTAAAAAGAAAAGGGTGTGTTTATATTTTCTTTAATACAGTAAATATGACCAGTTTTTTATATTACAGTAAATACATCTGATCCATATATTGTGAAACTAATACTGGGAAAAAATTTTCAACAAGCCGGTGACAGGATAAGATGGAAATGCAAGTCCACATCAAGATGGATATATTGTAAAACAGATCATTATATGTTCTCTCCCTATACTCATGAATGTAGGTCCTTTACAAAAGTAATAATTATTGATTTATTATTTAATTAAAATTATTTCTTTGTTCATTAATTTTGCTTACAACTGAGGCAAAATTCCATCATTTCCCACTACGCACAATGTGATTTTCCCTACTTCAAACTTTTGAAGAGTTTAGCTTCCATTAACATTGTCTTGGCTCAGAATACACCTCAACTCATTTATTTGCAATGTTCATTGAACAGTTCATCTTCATTCATTTTATATAACAAATATTTCATTCCTGGCTCATCTGCTGGGTATAGTTATCTAGAAAGTTCACATTAGTAAGCTTAGAGTTCAGCAAATGTCTTGGAATGTAATCATTTATTTTAGTTCCTCAAGAACCTAGGGTGTTTATATTTCTGATTTCCCTTTTATTTGGGAGGAGGTTGAGTAATTCTGTTCCCTTTTATTAGAAGACTCATGCTCATCCCTTCTCTTAACTCTTCAAGCTCTTTAAGTACTATAAGGTTCATAATTCAGTTTAAATTCTGTACCTTTAGACAAAATACCGAGAACCTCCCACCTACTCTAGTTCTGCACTCATAAGTGCATCTGAGCAAATTTACCTCAAGATTCTGTTACAGAAATGCCCACAACAATGCTCCTAGTGACCAAACTGGAGATTAGCACCAAAGGAAGACAAGCATGCTAAGGCCAAGATTCAAACCTTCCGGATAGCAGAGACTGTTATATACATATATATCAAAATACATTCGGCATATTCGGTGACAAATATCTGAGAGAGGTTGACCTTTTCTTAACTATTTCTTCTTTTAATAAATTTAAACAATGAAATAATGCTAGCAATAAGGAAGGATGAGTTGCAGTTGCGTTCTATCTCTAGCGCCATTATTGGCATCGTTTTACTCTCCCGAACAAGTAATTTCTTGAAGATTTCCAGCGACGAGGAGATTGTATATTCGTAAAACTACCTTCTTTGATGATAGAAGTGAACCTGATTGGCACGTAATCTACCTCCTCATAACTTCTACCCTTTTACTTTGGATCTGCCATTATAAACTACCAGAATTTTCTCCTGTGTGTGGCATGGAAGTCGTTCACCTACCTCTTCCAAAGACTCCCTTCTTCAGAAAGGACCCTTCCAAGTTCAGATTATCCTTATAAGTAGAGGCTTCCAAATTTTTATCAACTTTGCTCTCTTTTGAAAGGACTATATTTTCCTATTGTCTTCCTTACAATGACCGAAACATGAATATTTTCTCCTGGACAATAAATTATAAGAATAATCTTATTTTTATGTCTTTTACCAGATGCTTTATTTGGATAGTATGGTCTAAACTTAAAGAAAATTGAAAGCTCTAAGTCACTTCTGCATGAGACTGTTATATTTTCCTACTTTCTTAAAACTTGTATTGAAGCCATTTTGATGATTACCAAGGGCATCTATCGGTTGTGCAGAAAAATATTTTTCTAAGCCACCCCCCAACACAAAACAAAACAGAAAAAAAGACCCTTTGTGCTCTCTGAAGAAATAGTGGATATCAGAGAAAACCGGACTAGTATTATTCTGATTATGGGCTATCAATAAGCACTAGGAAACCACAAGGTGATGTTAACTTTGGAGTGGAAAATAAGTCTGTGTAAGAAAAATGTGGCACCTGCCTCTTTGGAGATAGCCTACAAAAATGCTGCAAATCAACTGCGGGTCATTATTTCCTAGCAGCATGTCTTCCATGTAAGCCGGGGGCTTTTAGTCCCTCTTTGAAATTTAACAAACTCCAATCACTTCTTATCGAAGGGATATAGAGGACATAATGTTCTGACACCATTTTATAGCCATGCCTGGGCTTTTTAATTTTTTTTGTTAAGTGCTTTTTAAAATTAAAAGGAAATTTCAGGACTCCAATTGAGTTTCAGCAATGAATCTCCAGTCAATTCTATTTTAAACCCTCAGACTTTTCCCTTTTTTTCTGTTTTAACATTGAGAATATGGGATACAATAAATTATAGGTATTAGATTTCTGGCAAAATGTAGTTTAAGACAGTGCACATTTTAGCAAAAAGTACAAAAAAATCAATCTTTTTTACTGTCATAAAGCTTATTGAAAACTGCTATTGTGCTATTAAAATTAATGTAATCACTCTTGCCTTTTTTTCTAAGTCACGTTGTCCTTTTGCCCAATCTCTCCAGGTCATCTCCTCCTGAAGACAATGAACTTCCTGGGTCTTCCACTTGAATTAAAACTTGAAATTAATGCTGTAAAATATCTTTTCTAATTCATATTTTACATGAAAAAAAGGCTTAATTTTCACAGAAGATGGCTGCGTTTCCATTTGGGTATTTCCCATACTCTTTGCATCATTTAAAACCCACTGCTAGAGAAATGGAAAAGGGAATGAGTTTTCTTTTTGAAATATGCTTATAATTTACAGCCACGTTCTGATTTAAGATAAGACTTTGGGGGCGTTATTTGGCTTTTACATAAAGCATGGACGTAACTTGTAGTATGTTAATATTTAAACATAAGGAATTATACATTCTGTGCAACTCAGATAGATCTTAAATACGATTACAATACATTCAATATTAATTCAATCATTTGCTTAGGAAAATATGGTCTCATCTAAGATGTCTGTAAAATTAAATATGTTTCCAGTTTTACTCTACAACTATGTAGCGATCTTGTGACGTAACCTCATTGTCCTAGTACCACAGGGAAGGAAGTTAGGAACTTCTGGGCTCTCCAAGGAGGTTCAGTCTTGTGGGGGCTACTGAGTACTGGCTCTCTGGGCCTCAGGACATTTTAATTGTCTATGGAGGTGCCGATGGGCTGTTCTCTATTTCTCTTCCTCTTCATCAAGTAAACTGTTCACTAACCACTGTGAAATTATTGAGCCCTAGCGGAAGTAAGCTTGTGTCATTGCCCTGCTCAACCTTTCAGCATCTATTAACAAACTGGTTAATCCCTGACCTTTAAATAGTTGGAACTTGATCCAGTTTGCTATAATCGGCATCCACGGCAGAATGAAAAGAGTCTTTCTGTCATGAAATTTGAAAAGTCACTCACTGACCAGTTGATTTATGTCACATTTTACTGAGATGATTTTTCCCATGAGGTTTACATAGACACTTCCCCATCATATTCAGAGATGAAAACTTATTTTTTTCTCTTTTTTTACTGTTTGATTTGTGGTATGCTTTCCTTCACGCTTTTGCAAGAGTAACTGCTTTTCCTCTTGTCTAAAGAGAAGATTCTTTGTACTTGCCAGAGAACAGGAGGGAAATTCAAGAAACAGTCTGGTGTTCACCAGAGTTGTAGTAAGGACAGATTAATAGTCAAGCACCCTTCCTGTCATTCATTCTAGCATTTCATATCTTTATGATGCTGTGATTACTCCTGACTTGTTATATTCTGAGGAAAGAGAGGAGAATGTTGCTGGGTTGGGAAGCTGGTGCTGTGGCTGGTTCTCCACTGGGACCACCTCCAAGACACTCACAAACGGAAGTGCAAAGTTCAGCAACACCAAAACACATCTGTACCCTTCACCTGATCATAAATCATCCCTTTCGCTTTGTCTGATTCATACATAATGTGCACACAACCTGAATAAATGTCTGCCTTCCTAAGGTCTCATTTCAATGTGAGTGGTATTTTAAAATAATGGAATGAATTGCTAAAGGAACGAAAAACTATTAAGAGACTTGAATTCTAATTAACTGTCAGTGATTGCTTTGTAGCTATGGGTCAACTGCACTGAGAATTTCTGAGATCAGTGTTTTTGGAGAGTGGCAAAGGATAAGGTCACGCAGGTTGGAGGATCTCACTACCCTCGGAGAGCATGAGATAAGCGTTAGTCATTTGGGAAATTCACTTAAGATGTGCACTTCTTTTCCCAAAATTAGAGAAGTAGATCTTTCTCTCTCTCTTTCTTTCTTTTTCTTGTATATATATGTATATGTATGTATATATACGTATATATACGTATATATAAGTATATACACATGTATATATACATACATACACACACATATGCTTTTAACATTAACTAAGAAAGGAAAATATATTAGGAAGGGGGCAGAGAGAAAGAAAGGGAGTGGAAGTCTGTCTCTGACACCAAGTACTAGCACTAGTAGCTGTTTCCCTTAGTTGAAGCCACTGCTTCCTGGGGGCTAGAAATTCACTTGCAACCAACTGGTACCTAAGGTAGGAAGAGAAGGTGAGGCCTGAGAGGGATTTTATTTTGTATTAGAGTAGGCTATTGGATAGGAGTCAGCTTTACATTATCATAATAAAGTACCTGAATCAGGATGCTTATTAAAGGAGGAGAACTACT
>PVIR01008355.1:0-57112 GCA_004026965.1 Petromus typicus
AACGGCCCCGAAGGTAAAAATAGCACAGCTTATATACATGATTAGGCGGGTTAATGGCCAGAGGATACATTTTAGATTTATAGGGTGGTTAGCTTTGAAGTGATTTCTAACTTCTTTAACATTATCTTAGTTTACCACCTGTTCCTGAGAATGGGAGGGTTTTTAACAAGAGCCAGGTGTCTTGTTGACCTTGGTGACCTGGCCTATTATCTCCTCATTCTTAGGCCTTGTGGTCTTTGCTTTGCAACTCTTGCATTTCAGACTTTTAGATCTTACAGCCCGCAGAGAGAGAAGTGGCTCCGTGGAGGTGAGTCCCTCCTCTTCTGCACAGAGAAACTCCAGCCAGGCCAGAGGAAGATAAGGGAAACTGAGGCTGGCTGCCAAGACCAGAGGTGAAGGACAAAGGGAGAGTTGACAAGTGTAATAAGGTAGAGGAGGGTTATGTTGAGCGGCTCTGTGGACCAGACAGAGGGTCACGAGGAGCAAGTGGCATGGAGTAGGGTACCTATGTGTGTGTGTGCGAGCGCGCATGTGTGCTCATGCGCGTGTACTTGCACACCCGGCACAAAGCACTTGTCCAGAACATAAGCCCCTGATGAGCCTGGCATGGGGCAGAGGTGGCACATGGTCTCTGAGTCAATGCCTTTTGTATTTGTTTACTTATTCCACTTGCATTTGGCATGCTAGACAGGCACTGTACCACTGAGCTACACCCCAGCCCAGACCCTGTTGTCACAAACGCTCAGAGTGACCAAAGCAATTCCAAGCCAAAAGAGTAATGCTGGAGGCATCACAGACCCAATTTCAAATTATACTACCAACCCATAATAACAAAAATGGTGTGGTTATCAACACAAAAATAGCCATGCAGACCAATGGAACAGAACAGAAAACAAACAAAACCACAAACTCAACCATCTCATCCTGGAAAAAGAAGGCTTTGGGCCCAAAATACAAATAAAGAACAAAATAAAAGATAGGTAATAAGAAGTAGAAATGGAGAGAAAGGAGAGGAGATCAAAAAGGAATGAAGAGTGTCATGTACAGGAACCAACTCCACATAAAGAATGCAAACATTACATACTGAAAATATGAACTAATAAAAGTAAATAGATCGATACTGCTGGGGAAATGGAATATTAACTTGTAGAAGGTTAACACTTGACTCATATTTCACTTTGTATAAAAATCATTTCAAAGTAGATCAAAGTCCTAGGGAGAAGACATGAACTTGTAGAACTGTTAAGGGAAAATGTAGAGGGAACCCTTGAAGCCAGAGTCACAGGAAAACTTTCACTGGGGACTGAACTCAGGACTCTGTGCATGCCAGGCAGGTGCAGTGCCACTGAGCTTTATGCCCGGCCCACAAGGCTTTCTTGAATAGGACTCCAGCAGCACAAGAAATAACAGCAAGAATTGACAAGAGGGACTCCATCAAGTTAAAAAGTTCCTGCACAAGGCCGGGGATATAGCTCAGTGGTTCTGGCACCTGTCTTATAAATGCAAGGGCCCGGGTTCGATCCCAGGTAACCACATAACAATACTGGGCGTGGAGACTCACACCCAGCAGCAACCAGTACCACATATCACAGTGCCGGGCGTGGTGGCTCAGGTTTGTAATCTCAGCACTCGGGAGGCAGAGGCAGGAGTGATATGAGTTTGAGGCTGAGCTCAGGGCCGGCCTCAACTACAAAGCGAGACCCTGTCTCAAAAAACCTAAAAAAAAAAAAAGTTCCTGCACAGCAAGGGAAACAACTAACAGTTCAGAGACCACCTCCAGAGCAGGAGGAAACCTTTGCAGCTTCTCTTCCGGCGGAGGATTAATAATGTAGAATATATAGAAGGACACAAAAAATCAATAGCCCAACCAATAAATGAACAAAAGAATTGAACATACATTTCTCAGCAGAAGTACAAATAACCAGCAAACACATGGAAAAATGTTCATCATCTTTATTCATTCAACATAAATCAAAACTACACTAAGATTTCATCTCTACACTAGTCAGAATGGTTATCATCAATAATATGAAAGCAACAAATGCTGCCAAAGATACTGGGAATAGGAACTTCTCTTGTACTCCTAATAGAAATATAAATTAGTACAGAAACTGAAGAGAGCCATAGGGAAGTTTCTTGAACAAGTAAAAGTAGAAATATCATTTGATTCACTTCTACCACTCCTTGGCAGATACCTGAGTTAAAATCAGCAGATTATAGGGATACCTGCATACTTGTTTATATAATATACAATAGCCAAGCGATGGAGTCAACCACATGCCCATAAATAGACGAAAGGATAAGAATATGATGCATAGGGCCTAGGATTGAGCTCAGTGGTTCCGCACCTGCCTGGCAAGTGCAAGGTCCTGAATTCAATCCGGGAACCACATATCACAATGCTGGGTGTGGTGGCTCACACCTCTAATCCCAGCACTCAGGATGCAGAGACAGGAGAATTGCTATGAGTTCAAGGCTGGTCTGGGCTACATAGTGAGTTCAGAGTCAGAGTGAACTACAAAGTGAGACTCTGTCTCAAAAAACAAACAAACAAATAAACAAACAAAAAAACAAAAGAAGATTGGGGATTTAGCTCAGTGGTTTCGGTGCCAGCCTTGCAAGTGCAAGGGACCAGGTTTGATTCCCAGTTACCAAACACACCACAATGCTGGGTGTGGAGACTCACAACCACCAGCAATCAGAACCACATACCACAGTGCTGGGCGTGGTGGCTATGCCTATAATCCTAGCATTTGGGAGACAGAGGCAGGAGGATTGCTGTGAGGTCAAGGCTAAACTATAAAACTGAGACCCTGTTTAAAAAAAAAAAAAAGAAAGACAAGATACACACAAGGGAATATTATTTAGTCATAAAAACAACTAAATTTTACATTTGCACAAAGGTGGGTAGACCTGGAGATCACCACGTAGAACAAAGTAAGCCAGAGTGAGCAGGCTGAGTGTCTGGGCTCTCCCTAGTATGCACGCTGTAGCTTGTGTCCAGCCATCTCACAAAGCACCACGTGGGCTTTCAGAGGCGCGTGAAACCGAAAGGCGTGGGGCTGGGACTAAGGGCCTGTGGTTCCTAAACCACTGCATGTGGTGGGCCAAGGAGTTAGCTCAGTGGTTCCAGCGCCTGTCTTGCAAGCGAAAGGACCCAGGTTTGATCCCTGGTAACCACATACAATACTAGGCGTGGAGACTCACGCTCAGCAGCAACCAGTACCACATACCACAGTGCCAGGCGTGGTGGCTCACGCCTGTAATCCCAGCACTCAGGAGGCAGAGGCAGGAGGATTGCTGTGATGTGAGTTTGAGGCTGAGCTCAGGGCCAGCCTGAACCACAAAGAGAGACCCTGTTTCAAAAAAACCTTAAAACAAAAAAAAAAACCACTGCACGTGAGCGATCAGTTTGGTGCTGCCCCAGTCCCGTCCTCTGGATGGGATCAAAGGCGCAGGAAGATGCTGCTGGGGCCCCTCATGATACTTTTACTACTGTATGGGTGCGATGCCCTCCACCATGTGCCACCTGCCTTGGAGCCAGCTGATTATGGACTGAAACCTTTATGAGCTAAATAAAGCTGCTCCCCCTTGAATTGGGGTGTTAGATATTTTATCTGAGCAACAAGAAAAATAACTTAGACAATGTGAAATCTGCAAATATATGATAAGAAAGTAGAAGGGGGGCTTTTCTTAGACAAGAGGACAAGAGTAAGTGGGAGGAGCTTAAGGGTGGGAAATGGGGGAAATACGACCAAAATACATCACAGGCTTCAACCCCCCAGGAGTGAAACTTGAGGTGGGTGTCAACAGGGATATGCGGGAAACAGTGAAGTATTGTTAAGCACATATACACACCTGCTAAAATGGAGCCCAGCATCCTGTTTAACCGAAATACCCTAAGACATGTGGAGAGAAGAGGAAATTCGAAGCAGCCACAGGAGACCGGCTAACCACCAGCGGGGCTCTGTTAACGTTATGCAGGTCTGGAGCCCACCAGCCCCCCTGCCGGTCACAGCTGTCTGGATCAAAGGAGTTAAATTCCTTCCAAGTGGGTGGTGCAGTGACTCCTCATCGCCACCTAATGTCTCTTAATAACAGAACCCAAACTTTATTTAGGATCTTAATGTTCTCAGCTAAAAGACTGCATACCTAGCCGTGTGAACACGTTTTGGTTCATTGTGAGCATGCAGAAGGGCTGGGTGGGATTCTGGAATCAAGCCTTCTTTCTTCGGTTCAGCTGCCTGGGACAGAACCGAGGTCTAGAAATCTTCCTGGAGTCTTGAAACGGGAGCTGCCTTCTCAGATGAAGCAGAAAGAAGGTGTGGAGGCCTGACTTGGAACATGGAGTCGCCAACTAAGCCCAGGGCTGCTTGTTCTGGTGTAAGAGAAACACAGACGCAAAGTACTGTCAGACCGTCAAGAGGGAAAGACTCAAGCCCTACGGGGAGCACAGCATATTCAAAGAACCTAGATTAACCCCAACTCACGAGAAAAGATAAAATGCGCCACCACACTTCATCTATCATACTTCATATCCAAAATTCTTCATTTAAGAGTATTTTAATGTCTACATTCACAAACCCCAGGCATATGGAACACTTGTCTAGAACAACTCAGTCCCTGATAGTTTATCCAAGGTTTTATTATAATAATAAGTAAATATTAGGATTATACAATTCAGAATGGTCCCTGAGGGGGAATAAAATTGTGATAAAACTCTCTCCTTTGTTTTTCAAGTCTCGTTTCAATGAGGATATAAACTACATGCACTCTGTGCTTGCTGGGAAGTGTTGTATTTCCCTTTGGAACAAACAGACCACCATAGCGTGAGAATAAATTTGTAGGTAGAAAGGAGCAAAAGAACTATGGTCAGGAATAGGTCTTCAAACTGGAGATGTTAGCACACGCTTGTAAACCTAACTACCCAGGGAGCTAAGGCAGGCAGAAAGGAATTCACGGCCAGCCTGGGCAGCTCAGTGATATCCTGTCTCAAAATAACAAAGGGTGGAGCTGTAGTTCAGTGTAGAGTGTTCCTGACTTCAATCCGCTGTTAGCGCACCCTTGACATATCAGCTCAATTTGTTCTCAAGGATGGTTGTAACTCAAATTAGCCAGTGAAGGCTCAGGCCCCTCCACTCAGCCTTCCAAGTCTCTCTCCTGTACACAGGGAGATCTCAGGGTCCTTAGAGAGACTCTGACCTGGGATTCCTCAGTTAGCCAGCCCCACACAGGAAAGAGTGCTGTCATGTTCCTTCCAGAGCTCTCGAAGCTCTTTAAATCTATATCTGAGGCCATCTGGAAGAATAAGCAGCCAGCAATTGGATTGAGACTTTGGTCATAAGTTAAAAAACTAAAATTCCAATTGTAACCCAAGTTGTTTGTATGTCAGCCTGGTCATAACTCAAGGGTTCATTGTATTTCAAAAAAAGAAAGAAAGGAAAGAACAAAAAAAAGAGGCCCTCATACAAACTTAGTACTTAAAATAATCCAGTTAGTGACCACACAGAAAACCTGTTTTGGGGCCAGGGATTTAGCTCAGTGGTTCCGGCACCTGTCTTGCAAGTGCAAGGGCCCGGGTTTGATCCCCCCGTAACCACATACATTACTGGGCATGGAAACTCACACCCAGCAGCCATCAGTACCACATACCACAGTGCCGGGCGTGGTGGCTCACGCCTGTAATCCCAGCACTCGGGAGGCAGAGGCAGGAGGATTGCTGTGTTGTGAGTTGGAGGCTGAGCTCAGGGCCAGTCTGAACTACAAAGCAAGACCCTGTCTCAAAAAACCTAAAAAAAAAAAAAGAAAACCTGTTTTCATTTCGGAAGTGTCCAGAAGCTCTCTCAGGCTGTCTGTGGACTGCTGACAGCTCTGGGCACATGTTAGCTCCATATTAGTCAGTATAGGACAGGCCATGCTGCAGTGATGAATAAACCCTGTATTCCCAAAGGCCCCCTACACTGGGAGTCATTGTGTGCTATAGGTCGAAAAGCTCTCCTGGCAGCTCTTCCGTGATGAGCAGTCCGAACGGGTGGTACGGCATGGAGGACTTTGTGGTGGGTCTAGCAGCACTGGATGTCACCTGTATATGCATCTCTCACAAGGACCTAGCCACAGTGACCTGCCCCGGGCAGCGGAGGCTGGGATGTATTGTCTCTTGTGTCGGAGGAAGGAAGTGAAATGAGATTTGGTGACATTTATTATTGCAACCAGCTCTTAGATTTTATTGGATGCTTTCCAGGAGATAAAGAGATACATACTCACTGTGACAGGTGAGATGCAGGTGGACACAGCGGGGATAGATTGTCTCTTTCCATTTCCCTTTCCTTTGCCCCTGCTGGAACAACTATTTGCCGCATCGTGTACAATCCGAGAGTTGATATGAACTCTACAAAATCTGCTGCCCTGGAGGACCTCCTGGGGATGCTTCTATGGTCGCAAGAAATACCAGAACGAAATGTCCACTTAAGAAGTACATTGGGGCTGGCAGAGTAGCAATGACATTTTGTAGCATTTAATGTCCTGTGCTTTTGTTTAGCTTCTCCTGGCCAACTGCAGCCATTGGCAGGAGCTGCAGCACCAGAAAGACCTACGTTCAGATCCTGCTCTGCCTCCAGCCATCTGTTTGACATTGGATAAGAGGTAAATTCTGCCGAGCATTTATTTACCTCATTGGAAACAGACATGTGGTATTTATTCTACACAGTATCTGCAGTACTTCTAGATAAATTCTACCCTGAAATCTCTCTGGTTGATGGATATCTATGATATCTTAACCTCAACAGCTAGAGACAGCCAGGCAGTATTTAAAGTGTATATGCTGAGAATCTAAGATGGCACTCTTCTAGACAAAGTGCCTTGCTGTAGGGGAGAAAGAAGAAGAAAGTAAACTGAAGTATGCTTGTGGGAAATTTGGAGTATTCATTCAGGAAGAAAAAGAGATGCATAGAAAAATCAAGATTGGGAGACGTGGAAGTTGTTAGAAGCGGGTAGAAACTGATCAGGCCATTTTGAGACCAATTTTCCTGCTCATCAGTTATGCACAGCTCCTATCCCAGGGACCAGGTCCCGCAGGGCAGACTTGTATCCTAATGACCTCACAGAACTACTTGCTCAGTAATTCTCGGAGGTGGAACCGTCTCCCAGAAGAGAGAGAGGGTTAGTCTGCTCAGGCCTCAGAGTTTTTGCAGTTTAATGTCAACAGTGGTCTAGAGGTTGATGAGCACAATTAGAGACAAACATCAGATTCTGCTGCCCATGAGGGAGGTGGGAAGAGAACAAAAAAATAAAAAACACAAAGGTCATCCTGAAGGTGGACCAAAGAGAGGGACTCAAATACTGGCATATTTATATAAGTGGATGAAGGAAAAAGCATTGAAGATTTATCAGTGAGTGTTGGGTCAGAAAAAGCAGAAATCTGGGGCCAGGGGTTTAGCTCAGTGGTTCAGGTGCCTGTCTTGCAAGTGCAAGGACCCGGGTTCGATCCCCAGTAACCACATACCATACTGGGCATGGAGACTCACGCCCAGTAGCAATCAGTACCACATACCACAGTGCTGGGTGTGGTGGCTCACGCCTATAATCCCAGCACTCGGGAGGCAGAGGCAGGAGGATTGCTGTGATGTGAGTTGGAGACTGAGCTAAGGGCCAGCCTGAACTACCAAAAAAAAAAAAAAAAAAAAAAAAGAAAAAGCAGAAATCACTTTAGTTATTTCAAATGGAAGGAAATTCAATACAAGGAACTAAGTTATAAACCCAGTAGAAGGGCTGAGACATACAAACAGGAGAGTTTTCCCTCAGAGTCTGGAAACTACAAGAGAAAGGAATACCATGTCCATACATTCTAGATGCTGACCCACCCACCCACCTACCCATCCATCCATCCATCCATCCATCCGCCCATCCATCCCCTGATCTGTCTACTCACTGAATAGATATTTATCCTATTACCCTTAGATTGTAGTTCAGTGATAACTGAAAAATACAGAACCACCATCTTTACAGACTCAACCCTCTCCCTGGCCCTTTTCACCTTCCTACTATAAGGTTCAGGGGTCAAGAACATGCAACCTCAAATATGCCACTTTGTGTACGGATTATTTTGAATTGAAGGAAACAGAAAAAGCAGACACGGGACAAGCTCTTTGTCATCCCTTCTCTGCCTAAAAGCCAGGCATGAATTTCCCTTTGAAAGGGGACAGAACATTTCCCATACCAGGAAGAAGACTCCAAACCCGAGACAACTCTGGTCAAGCACAGAGGCCTCGGTAACAAGTCTTACTGAGCAGCTTGTGTGGAGTCCTGGTCCTCCCACCCCACCACCCTGGAAGCCCGAGTTCCCTCTCCTCCGTCTAGTCACTCAACTTACTGCCCATTCTTAAAATGGTGTCTGAGCCCCTGAATCTGACATTGCATTGACAGCTTTTTTTTTTGGTGAGTTTGCTTCTCTCACCTCATGCGAATATAAGTCTGGAAGTTTTCATGCCTGTGTGCCTGTTAATCTCGAATTTGTCAGTTTGATTCACAGGCCTCAGTAAGGAAATATAAGAGGGTAGAGGAAAAGGTGTTTTTTTCTTTACAGAGGGAACATGGAGACGGAGAACCACCTTTTCTTGAATTGGTTTGAAAACTGAGCTTTTCACCAGCAAACACATCAGACTGTTCTACTTTTTAAAACCTGGATCTCTAGACTTAGTCTTCAGAAGTTCAGGCAGCAAGTTGTGATTGGACGAATTCCCTGTGTGCAGTCACGATTATTGGACCTGTCAGTGCTGCGTTGGCTTCTCCTGGTGCCCTGCGGCAGCTGCTACAGGAACAGAGCTGGACTTCAGAGCCACAATACGGCCTGAGCCTCGCAGCAGCTCTCTGACTTCCCAGAGCCCACCGGTGCAGTGCGAGGACCCAGCAGTGTGGGGTGAGACGGTTCCTAGGGGGGCATTTCTGGGGCTGCAAGATCCCGCTGGTGAAGGGGCCCGGGAGGCTTTGCCAGCAAGTGTGACCTGCCGAACCAGTTGTGAGCCGCCCCTGCCGCTCTAGTGGCTGCTCCATGCCACCAGGCACAATCTGAACACTCAATTCTCTTATGTTTGGTTTTCTTTTAACTAGAGAAGGTCTTTCACTTTTCTTCCCTTTTTATCTTTTTTTTGCAGCTGCTTCCTAGAGATGCTCCAGGCTGGCCTATTTATCTTGCAAGTCTTAGAAGGAACCCCGCCCCCTACTCTCCTTCACCATTTGATTACATCTTCCCTTAGTAATGGGGTTTTGACTGGCCTTTTGTATATGTTAAGCTACCATGAGACAGCACTATTCTCCCTTGTTTTTCTGGGTGCTTCTATTTCCTGGGCTGCTTTGTAGGTGTGCGTGTTTCTGATTTTGCTCCTGGTCAGGAAAGGGCCAGGTATTCAAGGGGAAGATTGGGTGCTGCGGCGTGTCGATTGGTCTTGAAAAGATCTAAGCAAAAGTTGATCACTTGCTGCAGCTCGCGGCCAATGCACGGCTGCCTCCCAAGAGGCCAATCAATTTCAATTAAAGAGATTGAAAGTCCTGAGCAGAGAGAAGCCTGGTCACATGCTTCTGAGTTGCTTGATCCTCAGCAGTGGCCCCAGAAGCACGGGCCTGAGTCATCTAGGTCAATGTCAAGGTGACAAACAAGGTGAGATCACAAAACGAAGGGAAGTGACAGAATCAGCATTCGTGGCTGTACTGGCACCTCCTCAGGGTCTCTTGTCGTGCACAGGGCTCACTCAACCTACTAAGTACCCAGAGTGACCCGCCTGTCCCTGAGACAGCCAACCCAGAGCCAAGCTGAGAGGCTCCAGAGCCCATGTCCCTGCACATTCCCGAGCAGACCCGCCCTGGGACCTCTGCCATCCTGCCATCCTGCCATCCTGCCATCCTGCCATCCAGGGCCAGGCAGAGAGCGGGGTGGGGGTGTTAAGTACCCCTCAGGCTGGGCTACACCTGCCTCTCCCAGGGGCTGTGCCCCGGACCTGAGCTTCGGCATGTGGCTGACTATGCTTATTCCTTTTCTGAGCAGATGAACACTCCAAGGTTGGATCTGAACCCCGGCATCCACATGGGCTTTACTTTCTGTACTCAGGAAGAGGAAGCTATCAGGTGGGCCCTTGGTCTTGACAGGCTCATGGGAGGTAGAGTGTCACCTGGTCACCCCTGTGCTGCTGGTGGTTGTTCTGACTTCAGTGATGCCAGCGGGCAGGGGGCGCTAAGCTCCCCAGAACGTGAACTAGTCGGTCCCTCAAGCTTTGGAAGCTGAGTCCTAAGTGATGTACTAGGAAGCGCAGGTGGTGGTTAGGAGGTGATAGGTCCTGAGGGTGAATAAGTCCCTCATGGCGGGATCAGTGCTTATAACAGGCCCGCCCAGGAAGACACGCCGGACAGAAGACAGCCCCGCTAGGGGACGGCTCTGGGGAAACTGGATATCCACATGCAGCAGCTTAAAATTAGATCCCTATTGATCAGCCAATACTAAAACCAAGTCAGAATGGATTGAGGATGCAGATGTAAAACCTGGAACTGCGAAACTGCTGGGAGATAATGTGGGGAAGTCTTGAAGCCATAGGACAAGCAGAAAGCAAGCAAGAGAGACAGAGAGGCTTTCAGGGCCCTGTGCAGTCTCGAGCCAGGAGGCCTGGCTGGTGAGACCATCCTCGGGATGCCTTCCTGGGGGCACCTCCTACCTCTACCGCTGACCTTTTGCCAACTTTCTTCACAGCAGGGCGGTCTGGAGTCCAGGGAAGAGCTTCAGGGCCGCATGAGTCCACTTGGCTGAGTGTGGTAATCTTTTTTTTTAAGGTTTTTTGAGACAGGGTCTCACTTTGTGGTTCAGGCTGACCCCAAGCTCAGCCTCCAACTCACATCACAGCAATCCTCCTGCCTCTGCCTCCTGAGTGCTGGGATTACAGGCGTGAGCCACCACGCCCGGCACTGTGGTATGTGGTGCTGGTTGCTGCTGGGGTGAGTCTCCACACCCAGTATTGCTATGTGGTTACTGGGGATCGAACCCGGGCCCTTGTGCTTGCAAGACAGGCACTGGAACCACTGAGCTAACTCCCCGGCCCTACATGAGGTAATCTGAGGGACGGGATGGCCGCTGCTGAGAGTGAAGACCTGAAGACCCTCCGCAGAGCCCCAGCCTGTGGGGTGACGTGGAGGGCCGGGTCTGCCCCGACATGGCTGTCCAGGGGGAGATCCCACCGCGGTCCCTCAGCCCCAACCCTGACAGATTTCTCTCCAGATAAATAAGGAGTGAGTGGTCAGAGCTATTAGTTTAAGATCGGTGATTTAAACCCATAACACATTGGGATCTTTTTCTAAAACAATAGCAAAAATAAGTCTTACACAACTGTGATAGGTCTTTCTATAATTATATCAAATGGTACTTTTCTCAACAGAAATTTATTTTACAAATGTGGAAAAAATGGAAATTACTCTGAAAAGGAGAGAAACTTTCGCAACATGAAACTTGAAAGTTGCTCAGAACAGAGCAGAAGTGTTTCCAGAAGGAATCTTTGGCTCCAGGTGGGGTCAGTGCTGTGGGAGGGAGGCACAGGGGCCACCAGCTGCTTCTCTCTTCCTGGGAGAGGAGCGTGTGGGGTGGAGCTGGCCAGTGCCGGAGAGCACGAGGCACGGCAGGGCTGCCCGGAAGGACACTATGCCGAGACGTGTGCAGACTCGGGACCATAGGCGGGCAGTGCGTGTCCTGGCACTGGCTGTTTCATGCTGCGGACCAGCCAGAGAAGCGCCAGCGGGCTGCGCGGGCAGTGGGGCTCTGCCTCAGCTCCAGCCCTGCCCAGGGGTTGTCCGCCAGCTCTGCACTAATACAGAATGCCACAGCCAGGGGGCTTCAACAATGGATGCTCATTTCGTCCAGTTCCGGGGACAAGAAGGGCAGGAGCAGGGGCTGTACAGTCGGGTCTTGGGCAGGGCCTGCTCCCCGGTAATGTCCTCAAGCTGCCTTGTTGGGGGAGACTCCCTGGCCCCTTTTCTTCCTATAAGAGCGCTAATCCACTAAGGGCATGCAACCCCAACCCAGTGGCATCTGTGGGGCTCACTGTGCCCGGATGCACTAAGGGGCAGAGTGACAGGGACCTGGGTGGGGGTAAGTGAGTGCCAGGCAATGAGGAGTCTGGAGCTGTGGGCAAGGGGCCTGTGGATCTTCAGGGAGAAGACAGGAGAGGCCCTGTACTTGCCAACATAGCTGCGGTACACTGGGCGGCTTCCACGGCAGGAAGCTTGGCATGACCGAGTGGGGGTGCACTCACTAGTTCGGTCCTCAGCACTACACAAAGCCCCTAAAAGAAAGTCAAAATCCAAAATGCGAAGTACAGATTCTACTGAAGGTATACTGCATTTGCATCATTACAAAGTAAAAAAAAAAATCATAACTTAAAACACTGTGCGTCGGTGACTCCCCATACCGTGCAGAAGAGGAGACGCCACAGAAATGACTTCCACACAGTCCCACAGACTGCAAGTCCAAGCTCCGCTGCAGCTGTGGAGGGCAGATCTCCATGTGGAGGCCTCTTTGGCTTCTGGATGGGGGTCTCCACTATTCTCTCCCCTCAGTATGTGTCTTTGCCAAAAACCTTCTGGGCCAGGGATATAGCTCAGTGGTTCCGGCGCCTGTCTTGCAAGAGCAAGGGCCTGGGTTTGATCCCTGTTAACCACATAACAATACTGGGCATGGAGACTCACCCCAGTAGCAATCATTACCACATACCACAGTGCGGGGCGTGGTGGCTCACGCCTGTAATCCCAGCACTCAGGAGGCAGAGGCAGGAGGATTGCTGTGATGTGAGCTGGAGGCTGAGCTCAGGGCCAGCCTGAACTACAAAGCGAGACCCTGTCTCAAAAAACCCTTCCTCTTCCAATAAGGATGCCTGTTTTTAGAATGATTGTCCATTCCAAGGACCTCATTTGAATCTAGTTACCTCTGCAGACATCTGTCTTTAACAGGATCATGCTGGTTTTAGCATCTGCCTGGTAAGTGCAAAGTCCCAAGTTCGATCCCCCGTACCAGGTACCACAATGCCAGATGTGGTGGCTCACACCCACCAGCATTCAGTACCACAAGCCACAGTGCTGGGCATGGTGGCTCATGCCTGTAATCCCAGCACTCGGGAGGCAGAGGCAGGAGGATTGCTGTGATGTGAGTTGGAGGCTGAGCTCAGGGCCAGCCTGAACCACAAAAGTGAGACTCTGTCTCAAAAAAAAAAAAAAAAAGTAAAAATCTCTCTAGGTGTTTTGAGCTTTGACTTATAGTTGCAGCGATGATGTTTCACAAAGCCAAATAAATTAGTCCTTAGGATGGCAAGCCAAGAAGTGAGTCAACAACAAAAAAACAAGCTTCCAAGCAAGCAGAGAGGAGGAGGCAGAAGCACCTACCTGCTCTATGGTGCAACGTGAAGGAAACGGTGTTAGGGTCTATTGATTCTCTTGGAGATTCAATACTATGCTGGACTCAGGTCTCGGCCACGTGTGACTTCCTCCACAGGAACAGAATTGGTTCTACTGTCCTTAGAAATCAGAGACCGATGTACTTTAGAACACAAAAGCCACTACCACATTTTCTCTGGGAAACAAAGCTTACCTGAAAAACTACTCCATGTCTAAATAAAAATGAAAGCTCACCCCACTTCAGATTTATTTAATTACAGTGTCTTTCTCAGGCTAATCAGTGTCAGAACCAGTTGCTACTGACACCAATGAGCCAATAAAAAATCCGGGAGAGAAAAATCACAAAAATTCAGGGAAGCAGGTCGTTCATTTTATTTTAGGAAAAAAAAAAATCAAGTCAACATTTACAATGCTGTGTCAAATATTCATATGTAAACTGTACGTTCTGCATCCTTGAAATTTGATAGCATGCAGAGTATGATAAACTGGATGTGACTTACTGGTGAAAAATCATCTTGGGATTCTTTTCTTCCAATTGCAAAATATGTGGAGGGCACCTGGGGTGGGGAGGGCGAGGCAAAGAGCTGGGCTGGTGTGTGGCAGGCAGAAAAGCGCAGCTGCTCTGCGCCAGAGGGAACTTTGGGGCAGGCTTACACCGCTCACCAAGTTACCCTCCTCTGTCCCTCATTTTCTGCATGTTGGATGCGGGTTCCAAACATAAGATTTTCTGTAACTATTAAATGGCATAACCCATGCACAGAGTTTTGCAGGAGCCCTCCCAGGGTGAAGACTCCAATAGATATCAGCTTGTATATCATCATTATTACAGAGGATCTGTGTATGTGTGTATATTTCATCTGTGAAAAAGAATTAGATTTGTTTTTGTTTTTGTTTTTTGAGACAGGGTCTCGCTTTATAGTTCAGGCTGGCCCTGAACTCAGCCTCCAACTCACATCACAGCAATCCTCCTGCCTCTGCCTCCCGAGTGCTGGGATTACAGGCATGAGCCACCATGCAGGGCACTGTGGTATGTGGTACTGGTGCTGCTGGGCGTGAGTCTCCACACCCAGTATTGTTATGCGGTTACCAGGGAATCGAACCAGGGCCCTTGCGCTTGCAAGACAGGCGCTGGAACCACTGAGCTAAATCCCTGGCCCAAGAATTAATTTCTTGGAGCGAGGAGTAGGTCTTGGGCCTCCCTGGCATGTGCTATCTCTCAGTTCTGGGAAGGGAGGCTATCTCCCCACAGTGTGGAATTGGCACAAGGAAGAGCTGGTCAGTGCGGAGAAAAGAGGAGAAAGCAGACAGATAAGCTCAGCTCTTTCTCCTTTCCCCACGCAGCTTCAGAGTGTGGCTGGATATCTTATGATTTCCACAACCAGCAGGCCCACCACAAGTAAATTGCTCATGTCCAATTCTTTTCAAGTTTAACAATAATAATTATGATCATAATATTTATTATTCTTTTGTCTACATCACTGGGCCATATGGCAGCACAGAAAACAGGCTGGTCCAGCGACCACTGAAAAGGAATGTGCAGACGTATGACTATTGCAGAGTTTATGTTCATGTCTCCAAAAGTCTTGTGCGGAAATCCCAGACTCTGTGGAAGCAGATGGACCGAGGGGGCCCTGACCCACCAGTGCCCTATTAAACAGACAGGAGAGAGCGCGCTTCCCCTTTCTCACCAGTGCTCACCTGTGCGTGAAGATACAAGCAGACGGCCATCTGAAAACCAGAAGAGGGGCCTCAACAGAACTCCGCCATGCTGGAATCTCTATCTCAGACTTCTAGGCTCCAGGACTGACGGAAATAAGTATTTCCTATTAAAACCACCCACTACATGGCAAGAAGAGGGCATTTTTGAGATTGATCACACAGTCCGGTGATTGTAGTAAATAATATTGCGTACTTAGGGAGAGTGGGTATAAGGGAGGTAATGGGGTGGGTATATTTGAAATGCACACATTGAAGCCTCATATTTTGTAAAATGAATAGGTATAATAAAATAGTAAATTAAAAATAGCATCGTGTATTTCAGAAATTGCTAAGCATCAACTTAAGACACAAGCTAAATTTCTCAACGCAAAAAATAAGTATATGACGTCAAAGACCTGCTAATGAACTTATCATTTCACATGCATCAAATTTTTATTGTCTCTGAATAATTATGTGCAATTATTGTTTATTACTTAAAACCTTTAAAAATATTTAAAATATATTCAGTATCATTAGTCATCAGGAAAAGCAAATCAAAACCAAGATGAGATGAGGGGCCGGGGATTTAGCTCAGTGGTTCCAGTGCCTGTCTTACAAGCGCAAGGACCCGGGTTCAATATAATACTCCATGCCCAGTATTATACATGGAGACTCACGCCCAGCAGCAATCAATACCACATACCACAGTGCCAGGCATGGTGATTCACGCCTGTAATCCCAGCACTCGGGAGGCAGAGGCAGGAGGATTGCTGTGATGTGAGTTGGAGGCTGAGCTCAGGGCCAGCCTGAACTGCAAAGCGAGAACCTGTCTCAAAAAAAAAAAAAAAACCAAAAAACCAAGATGAGATGTCACAACACACTCACTAAAATGGGTCTAAAAAACATAATGACAAGTGTTAGTGACCATGTTGGGAACTAAGGACATCATATATTGCCGGTGGGAATGTAAAATGCATGTTTTTTGGCAAATAGTCTGTTATTCCTGGAAATGTTAAACATGGAGTTGCCACAAGA
Source organism: Petromus typicus (assembly GCA_004026965.1). Taxonomy (NCBI): domain Eukaryota; kingdom Metazoa; phylum Chordata; class Mammalia; order Rodentia; family Petromuridae; genus Petromus; species Petromus typicus. Next base: position 16,150 of record PVIR01008355.1, read on the forward strand.
CCAGCATTCCAGCCCCAGATATACACGCAAGCGCACTGGAAGCATCTGCCCAGAACAGCATTTCATATAATGGGACAAAGTGGAGACAGCTCCAAAGCCACCGCCTGCAGAAGTATCCACATGCTGAAGTGATGCTGGCAGGGGGAAGCAATGAAATACAGGCACAGGCACCTGAGGCAACACAGGAAGGGTGGTGACATTATGACAAGTGGCAGAAGCCACTCACTGAAGGCCACACACGCGCCGTCTCCAGGGCAGGTGTGCAGAATGGATATACCTGCAGAGACAGGCAGTAGTGGTTGTCTGGGGCTGGGAGCTGCCACATGGGGGACAACTGCTAACTGGAGAGGGTTTCTTCTAGGGAAAAATGCAATGCTCTGAAATTAGGAACATAGCTGTAGAACATTGTGAATATCCTGAAACCCAGTGAACTGCATGCTTTGAAATGGTGAATTTCATGGTATCTGAAAAAAATCAACAAATGTTCAGTGAGGAAAATAAGGAAAAAAAACAAAAATAGCAACCACGGCACCCAGGGACAATCACTATTCTGATGGAGGTCCCTCAGACTCCTGTGCAAACATCTACATTCTGAAAAAATAAGATGGGGTCATTCACTGGTTGTGAAACTTTGGTTTTTCAGAACTATTGCATTCTTCTCCACAGTAGGAATCATCGGTGGCTTCTTTCTCTCAGGTGCAGATGTCTCGCCTTTCTGTATTCCTCCCCCAGCCCGTTTTCTTCCTCTTCCCACCTCCCTCCTCTCAGAGGACTTGCCACGCCTATCTGCTCACCAGTGGACTTCCAGTGCTTGCTTGTTGCACAATTTGCCCTAAATTAATGATATTTCCTAATCCAATTCTTTTCACAGAACTGAGTCCTTAACACCCTGTTTTTACCTTGGCCTCCATCCCATACAGTAGTCCCACCCCTCCAGCTCCTGTGGGAAGATTCCCCTGGACACTCACCCTTCCTGACTGTGGCGGTTTAGATAAGGGACCTGCAAAGGACCGGGCACAGGAGCTCAGTCCGCAGCGTGGTGCTGTCACAGTGGCCGGTGTAGAAACATGAAGGGTGGCCTGAGGGAGGTTGTGTGACCACTGGGGTGCCCCCGGAGGCACAGTGGGACCTCAGTCCCTTCCTCTTTCTGCACCCCAGTCATGAGGTGAGCACGCTGTACCTGCCGCATGCTTTAGCCGTCACGTCCTTCACCACAGGGCTCAGAGCAGTGGGGTCAGCAGGTTATGGACTGAACCTTCCAAACTGTGAGCCACAGCAAACCTTTCCTCCTAAACACACCGACATTAGTGGTTCACTAACATCAGACTCCTTATTCCTTTATGTGCCACAGCCTGGCACGGGGCACCACCTCCTGGTTTTAAATCTTGGCATGGAGGTTATGCCCATGTGGAAACTTTCTGATTTGACACAGGGCTCGTGGAAGCCATAAAACCCACTCTGGTTAACTTGGAACTGTACAAGAGATGTGGGGTGGGAAGCCAGGCTGGCAGCAGCTTTAGAAAGAGGCAAGAAATGGGACCACCCAGCAAGAACCAGAACCCTGGGTCCTGGCAGAGCGCTCGAAATCACGGCTGGCCCTGGCTTCCTGGAGGGGCTGCGGTGGGAGGTGGCGTCATGTCCCACAGGTCAGCCCTAAGTATAAAAGAGAAGCTGGTCATCGGGCAGCAGGAGGAGAAAAGAGCCTGGTGCACTTCGTTTTGCCTTGGTTTTCCTAACTAAGATGCGGTTCATAGAATTTTCCTACCCACCTCCTTGAGCTGAGAAGATGCCGGTGCTGGGGAGCGACTGTACAGCAGGAGGCGCCCCACCACGCACAGTGCGCCACAGCTGGGTGAGCTCTTCCTTCACGCCCTTTGCTCTGCTCTTAGCCGCCTCGTCCTGCTTTTTTCTCAGAGCCTTTACAGCCTGGTGATTCCACAGCCGTTCAGGGCCTGGGCAGCCCTTGTGCCTTTCTGTCTCCTCACGCTTCCATTCTGCCCGTGTCCTGTGTCCCGCGCCCTATGTCCCGTGTCCCTGTGATGCCTCCATGTCACCTGTCCGTCTCCACAGCCCTCACGTGCCTCCAGAGCCCCACTGCTGTCCACGCCTTCACTTTCTCTCCGCCTTTTCCACTCCCACCCCCTCTGGCCTCCTAGATCTCAGCCCTAGAAGGAAAATCAGTGCTTCCCACACTCGGGCTTCTGAAGTTGTGAGGTTTCACCTCATGTTGTAAGGTTCACCTGGCCCGGTAGCACTGGTCCTGGAGAGGCTCCGAAGCCGAGTCGGCTGGAGAACGCTGCCCATGTTCTCTCCCTACCCGAGATCCAGCTCAGGATTCCGAAGATCTATGGGACTCACGTGTCTTTTCTTCCTCCTGTAGCATCTATGAAAACCCCACAAGAAGCCTGTCCTGAGGAGTAGGCGCTGGGAGAGCCCCGTGTCTCAGATTTACCCCTGTCAGCTGCTGTGGTCTTCTGAGCTTTACTATGTCCTGTGACTCCTTGAACCATCCCTCCAGCTTTCCAAAAGCCTGCTGCGCTTCACAACTGCAGACCTCCAAGGCTCTGCCCCCTCACTGGCCACGTTGTGGGGTGGCTGCCACGCTCACCCCAGCGCTCGCTCGCTTCAAGGTTCAAGACTTAGCTCTGCTCTGTATTCCACAGTCTCGGGGCCAATCTCTTGCTTGGAACTATTGCCCCTGGGAAGCACCAATCACACCTTGTGGTCTCGTCGCACCGAGCCCCTGACATGCCTGTGACTGTGCTGGTGCTCGTGTGGTGACTCAAGTAGCTCAAGGGCACATTGTCCCTCCTGGTGTAGGGCCCCCCAGTATGCAGGTACACAATAGGTACCTGGCAGTTTGAGTTATGTCTTTTGTGTTTTCATTTTTCTGCAGCTTGTGTTACCTGGCTGGGCATAATGGCCATGGCTAGTCGCCTGAAACAATGTCAAGCAAGGCCAGTGGAAGTGGTCTTAAGTCTCCTCAGAGCAAGTGAGGCTGCAGCAGAGCACACAGCTGTACCCCAGAGAGCCTTGGGCAGAAACAGAGGGTCTGAGATGGCCTAAAGGATGACAGACTCTGGTGTCAGTCCTCACTCTGACTCTCTGGCCTCTGTGGGCCGAACATCAGACTTCTTCCAACAGCAGCTGCTGAGTGTGTTTCCACAGCATGACCCATATTCAGGGGGTGTCTGAAAACTGGCACATCCAGAAGGTCCACAGTGCCACTCAGATCTTGACAATCTGAGTGGAAGGGAGCAAAGCTGTCACAGAGACAGTGTCAAACCTGCTCCTATAGTTAAGGGGGAATTCCCACCTCGATATTCATAGTCACACAGCACCCATGATCCATTCACCCCTGCAGTTACAGCCTCACCACACCTGCCAGCTCTTCCAGGGCACTGGCATCACTGAGGGTCATTTAGAGCACACAGGGCCCAGCCATGGAGCGTGGTCAGCAGGCCTGGCACAGGGATGGACACCGTGTGTCTCTAACAGCCTTTCCGGTAATGATGACATTGTTGGCCTGAGGACCACACCTGCAGGACCCTGCTCAGCACCCTTCTTCCCGGCTCCTGCGGCCCTCTGAAACAAACCTGTCACTCCTGAAGTGGGGCTGCTTGGGGACTCCCATGGCTTCCTGGGGGGAGGGGAGGTCATTTGATGTCTCCTCGAATTCTTTTGTGCAAAATGAACAATGGAGACAGGAGATAAGGATGCGGTGGTGGAGCCGTGTCCCAGCGAGGCCAGCGAGGCCATCTCTGGTCGCCGCACTCCCTCTGCAGTTTTCCAAGGCATTCTCTCTGTGGCATCTGACAAAGAATCTGGTCTAAGCTTAGGGACACTTATCTGCTCTTCCCAGTCTCTTTTTGGCAACAACTGGGCACATTTCAAATAAGATGCTTCAACTAACATGTTTGCAACAGGCCTGGCACATAACAAATCCCCAACATACTTACCTAGACATTGTCCTGAGGCTTGGAGATGGAAAGTGAGGGCCTTGTTCATTCTTTGTCTTTTTTTTTTTTTTGAGACAGGGTCTCACTTTTGTAGTTCAGCCTGGCCCTGAGCTCAGCTTTAAACTCGCAGCAATCCTCCTGCCTCTGCCTCCCACGTACTGGGATTACAGGTGTGAGCCACTGTGCCCGGCACTGTGGTTACCAAGGATCGAACCTGGGCCCTTGCACTTGCAAGGCAGGCACTGGAACCACTGAGCTAAATCCCCAGGCCTTGATCATTCTTAGCTGTGTGACTTGTGCAAGTTAGAGTTTTCTGTGGCTCAGTCTCCTCATCTGTGCAGTGGGCTGATAATAATAGCACTTCCAGGATAGCAGAGATGAACTGGATTCCTGCCTGCAGAATCCTTTGGACACTGCCTGCCTCCTAAGAAGCATGTGGCAGATAAGACTGTGACTCTGTGCAGACAGAGCAGAGGGCACTGTGAGGGCTGATGGTGCAGCCCGGGCCTCCCTGGGTTCCTCCAGGCACTTCTCTCACCCACGAGGCTCCGCTGACAGGGTGTGGATGCATCATTGCATCCCAGTTCCAGGGGCTTTGCTACCTGTGCAGTGGGCCTGCGCCATCAGCGGCTTCCACAGCTGGGTCCTGGCATGGCCTGTGTGAACCGGCAGGACCAGCCCATGCAGGCAGTGTCAGATGGAGCTGGAGCCACGTGTCAGGCTGGATGCAGGAACTTGTTCTTCCAAAGCACACACCTGTTAGGGCAGGCCCAACCTGTGCAGGAGGAGAAGCGCCCGAGGGCTGGTCAGGCTCCTGGACTTGGGTCTAACACCTCATGTGTGAGTTTTCTTGGATTCATCTCAGTTCTGAAGGCCCCGATGCACTGGTTTTGAACCACTGTGTCAGATGCACCTACATCACCAAAGGGTTTCTCTCTGCCCAGCAACTTACGTGATAAGAAGCACTGTCTCCAGTTTTCTTCCCTCTCCTGGGCTGCAGAGTGGCCACCCTGCGTGTGGCAGACTAGCCAGGGCCGGAGCTCAAGTTTTCACTGAGGCTTATTTGACACTTGAGAAACCTGCCTGGCAAGAATTTCAAGATACTCGGGGGTTTCCTAGCAGCACCCAGAAAACAAGCATTCCATGAGTGTGGGTATGTACACCACTAAGCCCACTCCTTTCACAGTTACTTTCTTCTTTTTAAAAAATGACTGATTTCCTTTTAGAAAATGTAAAACACACAATTTTTTTTATTCACACATAATCTCCCACTCAGAGATGACCACTGTCAGCCCCTTCTTCCTGTTCTTTCTCAGTGCCCAGCTACAAACATTTCCTTTGCAAAATGTAATTAGGCTGATATTCTGTTAATCCATAGCCTGTAACTTTCTAAAGCTTCAGGCGGCTTTTCATGTGCATTTTTTGGACATGGTACTAATAGTCTGCATTTATCATTACAACTGAAAGTGTAACTAGTCTGATGAAAATAAAGGTGTTTCTAAGCCGGACACAGTGCTGCGTGACTAATCCTAGCACTTGGTAGGCTGAGGCAGGGGGATCCCCTTGTTTAAGGCCAGCTTGAACTAGACCTCGTCTTGGGGGAAAAACAAAAAAGGAAGGAAGGAGCTGGACATGATGGTGCATGCCCATAATCATCAGCTAAGGCAAAATGTTAAAGTTCCAGCCTAGCTTGGCAATGCAGTGAGACCCTGTCTCAAAATGAGGGAGAGGAAGGGAAGGAGAGGGGAGTCAGGCTGAACTTCAGTGCAAAGGCTCTAGGCTCATTCCTGGGTGCCGCAAAATAGACCAAACAAAGACAGGGTGGATCTGTGGTGCGTATTGTTCCGGGAGCTGCTTTCTTTCAGTTAACTGTCTGGATCTCTACAAACACCATTGAAAATGGCTACACGGGATGCCATTTCACAGCTGTTCACAGTTGAAATTATTCCACAGTTTCTCTTTTATGCTGTTCAAAAGTGCTGCGATGAATGTCGGGGTTGCTCTAAGGCAAATCAGATTGCTTCTTAGATAAGTTCCTTCAGGTTGAACCGCGGAGCCCCTGCTATGCAAAGCTTTGTGTAACCTTGACCCATTGACAGAGCGCCCAGGACACTGCGCTATGCCAGCACCCCGACAGGGGAGGGCACTTGCCCCTTTCGTGACAAGACGCCATCGCCACCCTGTTGGCTGTAACTGTTCCAGTCAGACACCTAAAATATTTCCCATTACCATTTTAATTTGTACTTCTTGGTTTAATTTTAACACTTTATATACTTCATTGGCCATTTATGAGTTAATAGAAAATATAAATCTTTAAAAACATTTATTTTGCAAATATTTCCTAATTTGCTGTTTGATTTTATAATATTTTTGCATATTTAAAAATGTTATTGAATAAAATGAATTAATTTTTCCTGATTTTTTTCCCAGTGGCATCATGTTTGCAAAATCCTCATTCCTCCTGCACATAGAAATATCAATTGAAATTCTTCCTAGTATTTTAAAATTTATTTTACTAACATCCTCAAAATATTTGGGAGTATTTGCCATAAAAAATGGGGAAGGTCTAGGGGCTGGGGAGTTAGTTCAGTGGTTCCGGCGCCTGTCTTGCAAGCGCAAGGGTCCGGGTTCGATTCCCCGGTAACCATGTAACAATACTGGGTGTGGAGACCCTCGCCCAGCAGCAACCAGTACCACATACCACAGTGCCGGGCGTGGTGGCTCACGCCTGTAATCCCAGCACTCGGGAGGCAGAGGCAGGAGGATTGTGATGTGAGTTTGAGGCTGAGCTGAGGGCCAGCCTGAACCACAAAGCGAGACCCTGTCTCAAAAAACCTAAAAAAAAAAAATGGGGAAGGTCTAGATTTTACTATTATTTTTATAACAGCTTTATTGAGAATTAACTGATCATAGAACAGTCTTGCAAAGTATATAGTCCAGTGTTTTAAAATATATTTACAGAGTTACATCATCATTACCATGAATTTTAGATATTTTCTCAGTTCAGAAAGTGGCACCATTAGCTGCTACTTCCCAGTACCTGCAGCCCATCCACTCAGCCCTCCCAACCAGAAATTAATAACTTCTCATTCTTTTACTTTGGCCTTCTGTGTAGCTTTGACTGTGTTTTCAATTGCACTGTCTTGGTTGTGAAGTGATATCCTCCTCTAGTTTGCATTTCTCTGATGGTTCATGATATTGAGCTCTGCTCATGAGCTTATTATAGTCACTTGCGTCTTTTCTGGAGAAAAATCTGTTCAAATCTTTGGCACATTTTAAACTTGGGTTATCCATCTTTTTGCTTTTGAGCTGTGAAAGTTGTCTATCTCCTGGATGCAAAACTATGTCAGATATACGATTTACAAATGTCATCCCACTCTGTGAGTTGTTCTTCACTTTCTTAGGATCCTCTGAAATACAAAAGCATTTCACTTCTAGGACGTCTGGTTTGCCTTCATTTGTCAACTTGCGCTGTGTGTACGTCACACTTGAGACTATTTCATGACCTGAGAGCGTGAAGATTCACAGCTACATTTTCTTCTAAGAGATCTATAGTTTTAGCTCTTCCATATAGGTTTAGGAGCCATTTTGAGTTCATGTTTGCCTCAATCTGACTTTGTTTTATAAATGACTAGTAAATACCTTCCACACTACTTATTTAGTCCTCCCCCTACCATTTAAAATGGCACATGTGGTAAATTAACAGCTACTTGTGTTCAGCAACTACCCTCCTTTCCTTATAGAAATAGAATCCAATTTTAACTAGAAATAAAGCCACCCAACACACTTCGCTGCTAGGTCCAGCCCTCTGGCCAAGCCTCAGCTACTGGGAAGAGAAACAATAAATAGATAAAGGATGGCTTCTCTTGCCTTAACATTTTCCTCTTCCCAGAGGCTTCAGTGCAGCTTATGGCGCCAGCTTTGACCGAATGCATATGGGACTCTCCTAGGGGTTACAGAACAGCAAGGACACACCCAGTGGCTGGAAGACCTCCTGGGGCAGAATGGCTGCCCACCACCCACACACCCTGTGCTGGGCCACGGGAGTTAAGAGGAAGAAACTGCTGCCCTTGGGCCACTTTACTGTAAGCTTTGCTGTTACTGCACCTTAGCACAGGTTGCACCAAGTGTTACATCATTCGGTTTTTCCTTCTGTCTATTCTTGTGCTGTATCCATAGCTTTCAACTCTGTATTTTCATAATACATCTGTCTGGGGGCGATGGGAGAGTAGTTCTCTCTTGCATTTTTGAAAGCTCTTCTTCCACCTTCAGTATCTCAGATGAATTAAGACTGCCTCTGTGGACTTCTACCCTTCCTCCTTCCCAGCCCAGGTCGGAGTGGGGTCAGTGTCTACAGCTGTGTTACCATGAGTGACTGCCACGGCCACATGGTCAGGGTTTTCCAGAGATGTCTGCTCAGCACCCAGGACCTGGAGTTGGCTGAGTTTATGACGTGAGCACGTGTCACTGAACCTGGCACAGGGCTGAGTGGCTGTGGCTGCTCCCAGGAGCACTGGTGGTGACAGACACTCATGGGAGCAGGTGGAGATCTTCACGAGGCTCATGGCTGCCACAGCTATTTGTCCACGTGACAGAGAACTCTTGTGACAGCAGGAGTGAGGAAGGTGGCACTGCTTTGTGTGGGGAAGCATTTCTCCTATGGTTGGCATGACCTGAGAGTGTCCCTCGCCAGAGGGGAGGTTGAGTCACTTTGGTCTTCCCTGTCTAGCAATTAGAAACCATCACTTCTAGAGGGGACTTAATTTGATAATATTGGAGTTAGTGCCTTGCAGTATAATGTATTCTCTCCCTCCATTGTTAGAATATAGCAGAAAGTAGTTTTCTTAGTAAAATATACAAATGGTCCATCGCTTCATTGGAACAATCTTGGATGTCCCATTTCCCTTATAAAATTGATTTCTCTTCCACTCACGTGGAAGACTCTCCACCTTTGGATCTGTGGAGCTTGAGCGGACAGTGCTTATAACCAGAGGTAAAGAGTACAGTGCGACCAGCACCTCCATTTATACACTGCCATTAGCTGCAGTTTAGGAAAGTGTTTAAAAGGAATGACCTAAGGTAGATTAGTTCCAAATCTTAGGTTTAAAAACATCTTCACTGCCCTAGCGAAGAGGTCTGAATGGCCAAAGATTAAAGAATTAACAATGAGTTTACATATCAACTTTGTGTTATCAGTCTGTGTAAAGCATGTTGGGTAACAGCCCATCTGAGCTGTTTCTAATTCCCCCAGGACATCCAGGCTGCATGTTAACAAAACCTCAGGCAAACACCTCAGCCAGTGGCTGTAAGGAGGAAGCATCCACAGGGCCGGGAATCCTAACAGCCTCGCAGATGCGATCCCTGACATTACCAGGCTTAGTTCCAGGGGAAAATGGATGGTCATGGAACATGTAATAAGCAAAGAAACCACAGAGGGCAGTGAGTGACTGGAAGGACGTCTGACGGAGCCTGGGGCACAACTTCTTCCACAATGGTGCAGGCTAGGGAGAGTTGCATTATGGAAGATGAATGTGCTTCAGGTCTTAGTTGTGTCCAGTTAAAGGCAAGGCCTCCAAGTTGCGGCTCCCTCTTCAGGGTTACATACAGGCCTGTGTGCTGGGGCCCCAGGCTCTGCCTTTGTCTCCTCTTGCAACACAGGTCATGACAGGGCTCGGACAGAGCAGGGCATTTCCTTCCACACTGCTATGGTCCCAAAAACCAGGCACACCCTGAATATCCTGGGGTGGGTCCACCAGGGGAGACTGGAACCTGAGTCCTTCTCCAAGCCTGAGCTCACCTGTCACCCTGCTCTTAACTGCCCCTCCCGTACTCTTGTTGAGTGCACACGAAAGCCCTCTCCCAGCCAGAAATGGATGCTGGTGTGGAGGTGTGCCCCCCCAGCAGCCACTGCCTCTTGCCGGTTCTCGGCTTGCACTTGGGCAGGTGGGTTTCTGTGCTCCTGCACTTTCTGTCTCTAGCAGTCCCAGGAGCAGATGGATTGACCTAAGAACTAGAAACACTAGCGCAGCTCCCATATCCCCTCACCTTTCAGGATGGACCATCGGTCCCCAGGCCTCCCTGCTCAGTTCTCTCTTTCCCCTACAGCCCACCCAGGTCATCCTCAGCCACACATGGCATGTCCCCATTGGTGTTTGGATGGAAAGCTGAAGGCGGGGCAGCTGGGAAGTGAGTTCCCTGTGTCCACAACCCTGGCAAGGCCAGGCCTGTGGGAAGAAGTTATTTGAGGCAGCCGATCGCTTCCCTTCCAGTGGGGCCTCTTGTGGCAAACCTGGGTCCACTGACCTGTTCCTGGCCAGAAAGGCCACCTATAAAGCAGATCCTTCCCAGCCTGGAGCATCAGGGCACCAGAGGCTCAGGCTGTAAAGTATAATGCATACCCTTTTCAAGCAATTCATAGCCAAGGGGGTCCCAAAAGCCAGAAAGCACATGGCAGGAGATGCCAGGCTGCTCGCTTTAGAGTAAGGGTGTGGCATACTATGGGTTGTCTTTTTTGGCACCAACCTGCTTGGCCACCCCACAGCCAGCTGCTTTCTTGCGCAGCACCTCCTGCTCCCCACACCATGACTGTCACTCCTCATGGCGGCCTCCAGATGAAGCTCCAAGGGGCCAGCTTCTTGCCCAGGTGTCACATGGGCAGGTACAAGGAGGGGCAGGTGGAAGGGAGGAGGAGTGCCCTCCTGTGCTCCAGAAGGACAAAGCAACGGCACGTTAGCAGCCTCCTGACATCAGGAGACTGCCCCGCTGCTCTGCTGTGTTGTTTCCATAGAAGCAGGGCTTAGCCTTTTAAGTGAAGACGATGAAGCTACCTAATTCATTTAAAATGAGGCCTGGGCGTCTCAGCACTTAAGGCGCAAGTGTCTCTGGGGGACCCGCTGTAGCACTGATCTGACGGCAGTGATGCGGTGGCGACGGGAGACTCACCCTGGCAGAAACCTGGTTTGCTTTATTTTTGAAAATTAACTTCCTAACTCCGGGAGATATCAGGAACATATTATTAAGCACCTTTTAATTAATGAACAGCACCGACTTTGTAAAGCAGCGTCGCTGGGTCGCAGGCAGCACTTGGACAGGCGCACGTTCAGGGAAGTGATTTATTGTGTTCTTCCAGGACAGACATAAAGAGCAACTTGGGAGCTGATATCACAACACAACGTCATACACCATTTTCACCACCAACCTTGCGCTGGACTCTTTTTTAAAGAACATAGTAATTTAAAAAAATCTAAGTATTTACATATTAATAAAACATATGTACATAAGGTTGAGATGTTATCCACAGATAGGGAATTTCAGTTTTGCTAAGAAAGCCTATAAAAAGGATTTCTGAACCAAGTGTGGACAGTTCTCACAGTGAATTAACACAAATATACTCTGAACTTACAAAATATGATTTCAGGTTGTGATTTTGATATGTATTTGCAGCTCAGGGACCATTTGCACACGTCTGCGTGGTGAGCAGTCCCTAGCCCTCCTCAAGTACCGGAAACTTCAAGCTGCACCCAGCCTCGGAAGGAAGTGCGGTCCTGGTGCATTTGGAAGAGATCCGCAGTTGTAAGCAGACATTTCTACCTTGCTAGCAACATATTCATCATAGCTTAAGAGAGTGAAAGGTCACTAATTAATCTTTCCTGGTCCCTTGAGGAATATTTCATTCTGGAAAGCAGAAGACAAGTTTTTGAGCATATGCCGCAGAAAAACAAAGACCCTGGTTTGTATGTGGCAGTTCATCAGACCATTTGATGAAACAAAGGACTGGATTTAGGAAGAGGATTACTCACCAGGTGGCAATGGAAAGGCTACTCAAAAGATACGATGCAAGTAATTTCGCTAAACCTTTCTTGTAGCTTTAAAAAGAACAGTGAGACAAAGACATGACATGAGCTGTTATGGTCTAGCAGTGAGACCGATTCTGGACGCCAGATACAGACCAGTTTTCTGTCACACCAAGGAGTATGGTGCCTCTTCGTGGGCCACTGACTGGCACGCCTGTACCGTGCTAGGGTAAGCAGGACACCCTGGCCCTACGTCAGCAGGCACTGCAGGGCCACCTGACGTTGGGCAGCTCTCCCCTTCACTCCGTCTCTGCAGAGCCCTGCGGTAACGGCTAGCTCTAGCAGGATCAGGAAATGAGTGCAAGGGGAAGGGTCTCCACTGCCGGCATGGCAATCTGAACCCTGGGGCTTGGAGGGCCCGGGGTCAAATTTCTCTCTTGCAGTTTTTGGTCTTTAGGTGAAGAGCTGAACACTCAGGCCATCTGCTTCCTTCAATAACGATAACCGTGCGGCATTCCAAGTGGAGCTGCTTTATGGAGGAAAATACTTAGGAAGAACAGCCACAGGGCAAAGCCCATCCGAGGAGCCCAGCCTTTCCTGGGCTGCTTATACAAAGCAGAGGCCAAGGCTGCCGGGGCATGAAGCATGCGCCCTGTGGCCAGTCACTGCACCATGCCAAACCTGGGCCACTTGGGCAAAGCCACCTGTTGTACTCGTTACTGGGTGTCAAGCAGACAACTATTACTTTGAGCCTTTCACCTTTTACTTAGTTGTTTGGCACCAGGCTAATGTGAGTTCCAAGAAAGGCTTTTTCTTTCCTATCAATCCATGGATCAACCTGCCCCGTTACAATGGCTTCGTCTGGGGGACCGATGGCTAGCACGTCAGAGCTGCCTTTCTCAAACAAGGTTTCTTCTGCACTGAAGGTCTGATTAAGTTGGTTTTCTCAAATACTCGCAGCCCTGGAACAAGCTACACTTCTTTCTATGCAGCTAACAAATTTACATTAAAATAAATATGCTTCAAGACTCTACATTCACACTGAGGTAAGAGGCGAGCAGACAGGGGAGGAACAGCTTTTTGTGTTGCACAATCAGCTAACTGCATCACACACTGGACTTTGAAGGGTAACAAATTAACTTTTAAAATGATTTTTAAAAATATTATACTAAATTGGAGGCTTAACTGTCACACAATATGAAGATAGCAAATGAGACTATGTGAACAGCAGAGGTAAACTTCATGGGACACCCTGCTCCGCTTGAACTTGAAATGGCCCTTGATCTCAGAAGAAGATGCTAAGGACAAGTCGCTGAAATGAAGGTCGGGCCCGGCATCCTCCGTGTTTTCTCTGCTGGTGTCAAACGTGTCACCTACAGCAGAGAGAGGATAGGAGCGAGGCTAGGGAGGTGGTGCTGAGTGACTGATATCAGAAGCAGACAGATGCGGGGCCATGCTCTCCAGGAAAGCCCGTGCACCGCCAGGGATAGAAACGGCAGCACAGGGCTTGACCTGCAAAACAGCACCACGCCTCTAACTATGCGTACAGAGGTTTGAAATAAAGAGGAAAAATGCTTCCGACGCACAAGTCTGGAAAATTCAGGAAACAAATTGTGTACAAAGGCTCTTCACTTCCTCAACACCAACAGACACAGAGAAAAGTCTAGGGAAAACACCCAACCATGGCTGTCTCTAGGTGGTAACTTTAAATTTTCTTCCTTATACTTTTTTAAACGAAGGTATGTAAAAGAAGGCCAACTTGTGATAGAAACCACTAAACCCAAGTGAATGTCAAATTCAGAGGCCCCGTTTTACGTCAGAAAGCACTGTTCTGACAGTACTTCCTCTGGGCTTTTTTAACCTTCCACTCCTTGGAAGTTTTCTCCTGGCCCTCACTCTCCACACCTGTGCTGCAGCTTGGAAGGAGGAATCCCTCCTTCTGCCCAGTCTGGGGGACCCTGGGTCACCTGAGCCCAACACAGGGCTGACTCCTGTAGCCATTCCAAAGATTGAATCAATAATGCCAAAGGGGAATAAATTATGAAAATGTATTTCCCTACCATGGAATCTGACTCTGTTTTTCTTCAAGACAAACAGAAAGGTGTTTAAATGCAGGAGGTCAACACAAGTGTCACCTGACCACCTGGCTATAAACCTCTGACTCACAGCCATGGTTACCGGTTTCCATCCTTCCCTGCCTCTCCCCAGCACATGCAAAACTGGAAGGGGAAAAAGGACCTGCAAATGGTAGCAGGGAAACTGCCAGACCTTTATAGAGGACAGCTGTGGCGGGCTAGACACAGGCAGTGAAGGTTTGCATCAGGTGCAGCTCCTGCAGCTGGGCAGTGAGAGGACGAGGCCAAGGCCACATGTGCAGGAAGGGGACGCTCCGTACCACAGCTGTGTCAGGGATGGGGAGAGGAGGGCCAGCGAGCCTGGGGGTTCCACTGTAGAGAGGCGACCAGAGGCATGCGAGACCATGAAGATTAGTTCACTTTATTCCTGCCAAACTTGAGCACCATCTTATGATTTCTCCCTTTTCTAAAAGGATACACAGTTTTGCTATCATGCTGCTCAGTGGTTTTTATTACATGCCTATCAGTAGTCTAGTGAGAAGACCTGTAGGTGTGTTCTACCACTTTCTTAATTATAACCTCCCAGCTCTGGACAGAATCTGAGAAAGGACTTGAGTCAAGGAGCTTAAATTGCAGTGACCTTTGGACAGACGAACGACAAACATCCAGTAACTGCGAAGACTGAGACACTGAGACGGGGTCCTACGGGGCTCAGCACATCTGTCATCTCTGAGCATCTGTAAGAAACATGCAGAGGGAAGCTGGCTTTGGCTTAGATGCGAGAAAACTCTACAGTCCAACAGTTGGAGTCCAGAGGCCTGGGCTCTGGCCAGGCCGTCAACCAGCCGAGACCTCGGCAAAGTCATTTAATGTTTCTGGGGCTCAGGCTTTTTTCCTGTAAAATAAAAGGACTGGATAAAATGAAGGGACTGGATTAGATGATCTCTCAAGTTCCTTCTCAGTCTCAGGTTCCTGGACAGACTGTTCAGCTCCACAAGGATGTTCTAGCAACCCCCATGCTCAGTTTTCTTCTCTGAAACAGCTCTGGAGGCAGAGTCAGTTGCAGTCAGTTAAAGGCAAGAGTACAAAAGCCCACTGAGTCACAAGACAGTGACAAGTGTGTCAGTCCGTAGCTGGGGTGGGCACTGTGGGAGGCAACTGCCCCTCGGCCTCTGGACAGTTGCATTTTATGACTAGTGTCTCCTGTACCCTCAGGGTCCGTACGCCTCGTCCCCATATTCACAGGATGCCAGATTGGGAAGGAACAGTTGAGATCACACACTTCAATTCTCTTAATTTGCAAAGGTGAGAACACAGCCAGCAAGAAGAGAATCCCCCTCGCAGCAGCCTATGCACAGTGAGAGTCTGATGCACACAGGTCGGCTTTGCACTATGTGGATCACTTCATCTATCAGTCTGTTGCTTAGCTACTCGCTACAGAGAAAGCTATGAACATTTATACAACTGGCTTCCTTGCTGCCATGAGCTTACCAGCATGTGCCCATCCGACACCCATGGGCTCTGCCTGACGCCCACCTTGGCCCTGTGCCGTCAGCTCTGCTATAAGGTCTGCCTGCTGGATACTCCACCGCTACTTGAATTTAATTAAAACCCCATCATCCTAAAGGTACAGGGAAAGACAATGACTTGAGCCTGAATTCTATGGACAGAATGTTCAGGTATTCTCTGAGGTGGTTGATAAGGAACCTTGACACCTAGAGGGGACCATGGTGACATGTGCTCACCACCCAGACCTGTCCCCCTGCTCTCAGGTCTGAACTGGTGAGGCAGGCAGAAACGGGAGCAGGTCACTTGGGAGTCACACGGTGCCACATGAGCCACAGGCCCAGCCCCTCACAGTGGGGTGCCCACTCTGCAGTGCAGCACTGGGCGAGCTTGTCCATGTATAGACAGACGTATCTTGTCACCCGAGGACCTCAGGGGTCACAGGGTACCCGTGGGCAAAGGGCAAGACCTTTTGGCAGGGCCTTGGTGTGGGGGGCAGGCAAAATAGTCATGAATTTGGTTCCATAAAATTGGTGACCTCTGTTCTAAAGTGAAATTTATTTCACATTAAAATTTTTTTTTTTTAGGGCTGAGGATTTAAATCAGTGGTTCCAGTGCCTGCCTTGCAAGCGCAAGGTCCTGGGTTCAATCCCTGGTAACCACATACAACAATGCTGGACACGGTGACTCACGCCCACCAGCAATCAGTACCACATAGCATAGTCCTGGGCCTGGTGACTCACACCTGTGATCCCAGCACTCAGGAGGCAGAGACAGGAGGATTGTTGAGTTTGAGGCTGAGTTCAGGACCAATCTGAACTACAAAGTGAGACTCTGTCACAAAAAAGAAACAAAGAAAAAAAAATTTTTCTTTTTTTTTTGCTTAAATGCTAGAGAGACAAAATGTTGTGAAACTAAGTTGTCCAGATTTACATTTCTGAGATGTTTATGATTATGACAGTGTGAGAAAACTTTTCATGCTCTTCCTATTTGATGTGGAAACGTCCTGAGCCCTGGGGAAGCTCTGACCAGCTGGCCTGGGCCTGTTCTGGAAGCAAGCTCCTTAGGCACCTGCATCTCTAATGTTAAAATCATTTCCAGAGGAAGCACTTCATGGGCTGCATTTTCAGCAGGTGATGGAAATGGAAATGTGTTTACCTGTTGGTGGCAGAGAAATGCTGTCCAGTCTTTCATCACCGTCAGCTACCTCTGCTGGTTATAAACATAAACACAAATCTCATTAGCTTCAGGGAGCACATTCACCTTACTCAGTACAGTAATGCAATTAAAATATCTCCAGTGTATGACAGTTTTCACCTTTCTGTCCCCTTTTCAGATTCGGTTGACTCACATTACAGATTTCAGCATCATTATTTACATAAAAGTTTTGATAGTGATAATGACATAGATCATCTTTCGTGTATTAATTTTTTAAAGCCTTATGAATGCGATTTCTATTTATTTATTTCCATGGGCTCGAGTATCCAACAAGCATCTGGGGCAGACCAAGTCAGCACGTCATTAAACATGCGCAGGGCAGCGTGCTCCTGCTGTAGAACCATCAGCATCACCCGAGGAGCCTCTCCTGGCAGGAAGCCTCGGACAATCGGAGAAGGACCTTTCCCTTGGACAGCCTGCAAGTTCAGCTCCGTGAGCTGCTCATCTAACTTGGACGTGTATTCAGTCATGAAGGAAAATCATAAAGAACAGTTACATCATTTCTTCAAAATGTCTCCTTTCTGTGATTTTTTTTTTTAGTTTAGTCTTTGGGTTTTTTTTTTTGAGACAGGGTCTCCCTTTGTAGCCCCGAACTTACTATGTAACCCAGGTGAGCCTTGAACTCACAGCAATCCTCCTGCCTCTACCTCCCGGCTGCTGGGATTACAGGCATGAGCCATCATGCCCAGCATTGTGGTATGTGGTACCAGGAATCGAACTCGGGACCTTGTGCTTGTCAGGCAGACGTCGGAACCACTGAGCTAAACCCTTGGCCCTCCTTTCTGTGATTTCAAGCTCAAATCTTGCTGACAGGCACTTCAATATCCTTAGGAGTTTTGCAAAAGCACACCCTTCAGTCACACACTCTCCACAAAGTGCATGAGAAGGGCCACTGTCTCCTGTCCTGAAGGGCACGTGGCCTCTCCTAATGTGTGAGGACACCTCCCTGGGCTGCTGGAGCCCTCAGGGGTCCCACTCAGTCCCAGGGCTGGGTCCCCTGGACTGTGCACATGGATGCCCCCGAGAGGGCCTTCGTTTGTGTCATGCTGTAGCACTGGGGTGATATAAACTTCACATGTTCTCTATTGTTTTTGCTTTAAACACAGTGTTTAGACGCAGAAGTGACCCGAGATTTCCACCCCCAGTTCATCCTCTAACGCCTGTCTCTAATGGGTTCATCTCACACTGATCTGCAGTGCCACAAAAAGAAACACCCAGAAAACATAGAGTGGTTGAGAATAACTGTAGTGAGAACAGAGTGGAAACCCCCAGATATGATGTCATAGATGAATATTTAATAAAAGAAAAAAACAAGCTGAGCAAGAACATAAATAGCATGATTAAATTTTGTATACAAGTTTACAGCCAGGAAACATACAGAAATCCTTTTTAGATAAGAGGCTTTAGGTATTCTAATTTTTGCTCTTTGGGTTTTAAGTTATTATATATATTAAGAACAACAAGCATGTCATTTTTATATTTGGAAGACATCACTCTCCTCTGACTTGAGTGATTTTCAATAGGCAGGTGATATACACAGTAGCTCTCTCTGGGATTTTAGGTCTTCAGTAATAGTAACAATAAATAATAATGCCAAGGGCAGCCACCATCGCCCTTACACGCAGGGTGTCACTTAGCCCCCAGAGGACGCTACAAGGCAGTGCTATTACTGTAGTCACTTTAGCACGCAGGGAATTGAGACAGGAGGAACAGCAAACTTACTCCAGGAAGCACCACTAGTAACTGGCAGGGCCAGGGATGGAATCAGGTTAGCATCTGGCCTCTTCCATCCGTGGCTAGTAACAGCTCAAACATACTGAAAGCATTATCAGGAGCAAATTTTTTAAATCTTTAAGTTCTAGTTCAGTTTCAGTGAACTGCAGCAAAAGTCTGGAATGTATGCTGGTCTTTCCACTGTAATGCAGCTATCCTTAGTTTTATAAATTACATGCTTTCAGCAGATGAGAACATGTACAGCCAAATTACATGTGTGTTGCTCCATGTAAATTAGCTGATAACAGCTGCATGAGTGAAGGACAGCACTCCGCTACTTACAGTCGATCATGACATCGACCAGCAACAAGCCCATGACCTTCCCTTGTGACAATCAAGTTGTAAAATTTGGAAAAGACTGAGCAATCCAATAAAAATTTAATAGCATGACAGTTTTAGTCTTGGATCTAACACAAATAATAAATTGTGATTTCAGCTCTGAAGAAGTACTCTAATGAAAATGATAAAAATACACACCAGGAAAGGAATCATTCTAGTTACAGAAAAAAACAATTATTCCATGTGATGAGAGCAGATGGCTTTCCGCCTGGACCTGCACACCGGCCTTGCAGACAGGTGAACACCTCTGCTCCTGGGGCAGCGCCGCCACCCCAAGTGCACAGGCAATGAGCTTGCTCAGCCAGCGTCTGTACCTAGTTCCAAGAATTGAACCAAATATTGTAAGTAAGCCTGAAATTGAGGAAAAGACACAAGACACCGTTTGTTTCATCATTTAGACAGAAAGGAGTCAGAGCAAAAGCATGAGAACGGGTCCCATCGACTGATTCTTGGTCCCTTGCAGCAAATGAAGTGGCTGTGCTCGGTCTGTGCATGAGCCAAAGCAGAACAGTGTTCCACTTGCAACCAGATAAGCTCTGGCAGGCCATGTCTGACACGGCTGCTCAGTCTTGCAGCCACCGTCCACTTCTCTGGGACTAACAGAACCGGCTCAGAACACACCGCAGACAGGAAGGTGGTTCATCTACGCAGTGACCTGAAGCTGAGACGTCTTGGGGGAACATCCTGATGACCACGGGGCGAGGCGGACAATCTCTCGAGCTCCCAGGGAAGGACTTCTGAGAAGGGCAGGCATGGGTCGGTCTCCTTCTGGAGACAGGTGGATGCAGCAGAGATGTGTTATGAACAGACATGCTGCAGTCCTAGGAATGGCACTCACTGGCCACTGTGTGGGGAGAGGGGGACATGGAGAGGCGTCCCTTCCGTGTGCTGATGTGCTCACTGGTGGGAAGCAGGCAGGGAAGAGAGCTCAAGGTGGGTCACTGGGCCAGGGCTCTACTTACGGTACAGCTGTGTAGCATGGTGAAGGCACCAGAAGAATAAAATGGAAACCACATTTCCTACTCCATCCCAGGGCCCAGAAAGACAATCTCTGCCACTGGGAATAGCCCTCTGCAAGTATGTTCAGAGCCCCTCCACCCCTAGACTGAAGACTGAACACCGGAAGTACTGAGTTGTTTCTCCAACTCATTTATTTTAAGACAGGCTCTTGCTAAATGGCCCAGGCTGACCTCAAACTTCCAATTTCCTGCTTCAGATTCCTGAGTAGGGGGATTACAGTTGTGCACTAGCATGTCCATCTTAAAGGTTTCTCTTACTCCTCAATGTGTTCGAGTCCATCAGGGACCTTTAGTCACGCTCCTCTGCAAGAAGCATATTTTCTTTTGGGATCATAAAGTCCTCTTCTCAGATGATCTCGGAAACTCTGGTTAGTAACACCAACTGTCCGGGCATCTCTAGTTCCTTTCCCTCAGGATCCCTGCAAGCTTCAAGCATTTATCCCATTTTTCTATGCTTCAGTCGGCTTCCTGCCATGTGACAAGTATCTGAGACAGACTATCTGAAGGAGAGCTTTATTTTGGCTCATGTTTCAGAGGTTTCAGTGCAGGGTCTCTTGGCCCTGTTGCTTCTTGGCTGGTGGTGAGGCAGAAACACCATGGAGGACAGCGGCTCACCTCCGGGCAGCCAGAAGCTGACAGAAGGAGGAAGCCGGAGAGGAAGGGGCGGGCACCGTGTGTGGTCTCCAGTGTCACGCTCCCAGGGTTCACTCCCTGGAAGGAAGCCCACTCCTAAAGTTCCCATGATGTCATCAAATCATGACCTCATAATTCGTTAGTGTTTCCAACAAAGCTGGAACCAAAATGCTGGTTCTTGGGTAAAATATTAAATTTAAGTTTCTTCATTATGATACATTTTAGGTTTCTCTCAAACCTGATTATATTCAGTGTCTTTGAATGCTGGGGATCAATCATCTCCCCCTGTAAATCACGTGGGGGAAATGTGACGAATACTAGAAGCTTGCAGGAAGCCTGAGGGAAAGGAACTGCAGAAGCCTAGCAATCTATGTGACTCAGGAAGTGCCACACAGGCACCCAAGAGAGGACGCGTGCGCTGTGCAGTGCAGCCCAGGAGAGTGAGCATGCGCTGTGCAGTGCAGCCCAGGAGAGTGAGCATGCGCTGTGCAGCGCAGCCTAGAGAGTGATTAGCAGTCGCTGGTGGATCTGAACCTTCAGCTCTTAAGAGAAAGCTTCAGGCTTACGGTGGCCCACCGCTACATTCCCAGCTACTCAAGGCCTGAGGCAGGAGGATCACAAGTTTAAGGCCAACCTGGGCAACTTAGCAAGATCCTGTCTCAAGATAAAAATCAAAAAGGGTTTCGAGCTGTACCTCCGCGCTCTGCCTTCAATCCATGCAAATGGTCAGATGTCTGCTGCTGTATCCAGGCAACCCAGGCCAACTTAATACATGCCCAGGCTTCACTCAGGCTTAAATCTGAAATTTGACTTATCATCAAACCAAGAAGACTCAACACCCAACAGGACGTGTCTCCACAATTTGTTCAGGAACACCAATCCATCCGGGAAACCTAGGGATCCCTACCTGCCCTTCAAATGCAAAATGATTTCTTTCTCTTCCAAAGGGATGCAAGCTGGCAGATGATAACACAACAAAAGGGTCTTTTCGGCATATGTGAGGCAGAAGCAGAGATCTTTAAGAATACTGTTAGGAGGAGGTGTTTTCTAATTAATTTTCTGACTGAGATTAGACCACAGGACAGGAGACTGAACTGAGAAAGAGGCCAGAAGGGAGTATAACAGCACTAAGGTGAGAGGGCAGAGAGGGCAAGGAGAGAAGGGGCACGAAGAGGAGCAAGGAAGGGACTCTGGGTGGCCACAAGCTATCTCTGTGAGTCCTGAGGACAGACTTCAGGAGACTGAGGCAGACAAGGCCTTTCTGTTTCAGATTGCTGACATTACCAATGGTTTCACTGATTCATTCAATGAACATTTCCTGTGTGTTAGCCCTGTCTCATACATGGTGCATGTCTGGAGCTTAAACATGACTCAGGCACAGCCCATGCTTTTGAGCACTCACAGTCTACCACAGGAAGTGGAAATACACTCCTGTGGGTGCAGAGGATCCGAGTGCTGGGCCTTCGAGAAGGGAAGTTTTAGGAAGGATGCAGCACTTCCCAGGCAGAGGGAGTGCATGAGTGTGAGAGACCAGCCCATCCTGGAGTGAGAAGGCCTCTGCCAGGGGACCAGGGAGGAGGCCAGGTGGCTGGGCGGCCATGGGAAAGGGAATTCAATGGAGGCAGCCACGGTTGCACTATGTCCCCCAGGCCCAGGATTCGTAGTATATTTGTATTATTTTTATAGTACCAATATTTGTAATGTACAATGTGATGCTCTGCAGTGTGTACTCCTCATAGAATGGCTGGAGGGAACTAATGAACACAGTATTACCTCACAGACTTTGTGGTGCAAACAAATCCTATCTTCATTTTCAAGTGTCAGAGTTTTATTAACAATCAGTACTGTGAGTCAGCGCGTCACACCAGGAGCATAACCCTCCTAGCAGGAGGTCTGGAGACTTTGAGTAGCGTCTTCCCAGTGTGACTCTGCCTGGGCCTCCTCTCTGCTACTGGGAGTTCTGCACAGTGACAGCGTGTGGCATGCCACTCTCAGGTTTACCCACACTGTCTTTATCCTTCACCCGCCGGGGGCACTGATGTTGTTGGTTTCCTATTAGCAAAAGGCCTCAGTGAACCCGGGAGTGTAGGCATCTCTTCAATATACTGATTTTGCTCTTTTCAGATATATGCCTAGGAATGAGTTCGGCAGTTCTATTTTTAATCTTTTGAGGAGCCCTCATACTGTTTTTATAATAGACATACTGATTTATACAGAATTTAGAAATAATACCTACAACTTTGTGGCCTCTCAGAGACAACAATTCTTATAGCACAAAACTGTTCTTGGAGGAAAAAGTGGCTTGTCACGTTGGCCCTCAAATGACCGAATCTAAAGAGCAACAACTCAGTCATGGTCACCTGAGTCACTGAGCTCAGGTTTCTAAACACACACGCACACATGACTTAAAATTTCTTTCCACTGATGTGGTATTTCTGGTAGGATAATTTTTGCTATTTTTTTTTTTTTTTTTTAGGATTTTTGAGACAGGGTCTCGCTTTGTGGTTCAGGCTGGCCCTGAGCTCAGCCTCAAACTCACATCACAGCAATCCTCCTGCCTCTGCCTCCCGAGTGCTGGGATTATAGGGGTGAACTACCACGCCCGGCACTGTGGTATGTGGTACTGATTGCTGTTGGAGGTGAGTCTCTACGCCCACTATGGTATGTGGTTACCGTGGATCAAACCTGGGCCCGTGTGCCTGCAAGACAGGCGCCAGAACCACTGAGCTATATCTCCGGCCCTTGCTATTTTTTTTTTTTTAACTTTATGCCATGAAGATTTTTATAAATTCATTCAAACACTAAAAAACAAAAATTACTACGTGAACAGGAACAAGCCACAAAGGAGAGCCCCAGCTTTGTGTACGAACACATTCAACCACAGATGAGATTAGAAATCTTTTCCCCTTGTACTACTCAAAGCAAATGGCCTGACACAATTTTTACTATTTAATCTTAAGGTGAGTTTCACAATTCTCTTGAATAAGGCTTTAAGACAGCCAAGCAGAGATTACAGTACGTAGAGCATCGCCTTCAAAAGGCAAAGGACACTCCAATACCCCAGAGGAAAGTAGCATGCTTCATAAAGACTGAGAACTTAGTCCATAATTACCTTCTTACAATCCACTCATACCTGAGCCTCTTTTTAACCTCCTTCTGGCCAGTTTAATTTGATCCTGTAGAATCTGCACCCAGTCTCGTGGGCCAGGAAGCTTATCCACATGGTTAGCAGTACAGTACTTTTCTGTGAAGACTGAAAGGAAATGTAAAATACTGTTACACACTGTAGCAAGTAAAAGTACAGATCTTAAAAAGGAATATAGCCAAGAACAACAAAAGTTTCTTTGTTGCTTGCTTTCTCTATTGGTGGTATTGGGAACTGAACTCAGGACTTGCCTGCGCTCTACCACTGAGCTTCATCCCCTGCCCCAAGGTGGTCTCTGCAGTGTTTTCCACGTTTGTGCTCCCTCTGACAAAGGTGTCCATCAGCTGGACAACGGACTGTGTTTCACAGTGGAGCTGGCTAGAAACACTGAGCAGTTAGCACCGAACCTGCTCACCCTACTGGGTTCTGTATCTGCATGCCAGGTGGAAAAGGAAATGCTCCCTGTGAATTCGCTGGCCTCCAGACACAGTTCAGCAAATGTACTGAAAGACTTCACTTCTTTGTTGTCAGCTCAAACTCAAAGGCAAAGTTACACAAAAAGATGCTGCTCTGCTCTCATGGCGGTTCCTGCTAATTCAGTCAGTACTCAAAATAAATAATGCAGTGTGCCTTAATGAAATCATAGACACGGTCTTGATAGAAATTCCACTTTTCCTCTTAGTCAATTCCTTGCATATGGTATTAGCTCCAAGAAAGGCTACCCTACTAGGCACAAAGAAACCAAGGAGAAGAAACTGTGGCGGGACAAAGAGGAGGAGGACAATGACCTCAGGAAAGCACACAGTGAGTGCTGCCCGCAAGGTGCTGCTGGTGACATTTCTCCACACACTCCACTACTGAACACTTTTAAACTCGTCTTTTCAACCTGTTCTCCATAAGGTCAACATTAGTCCATAGTCACATCACACTGTTTTCTTGGTATTTAAAATATCGCTAATTTTAATGTTTTAAAAGGTTTCTTTTAAAAAGAAATGACAAAGGAAAAAACTGACATTCAACTGTACAAAAACTGAAATTTCTCCTGAATGAAAAATAAATATTTCAATAGGACAAAAGCTAGATGCACTAAAATGGACTGAAAACATTCAGTATCTACCACCAAAAAAAAGAGTGCATTCAAAGAAAATAGCAACCTCAAAATTTCCTATAGCTAAATGGATAGAATATTTATACAGCATAAAGTATTAGGAAGAATGCTCAATATGTAAATGAAAAAACATTAAAACACTTTATACCTACTAAATCAGAAAAACAATGTTTAAGCTTCTACATGATATTGATAAAATTGTGGAAAGCTGGAACATTCAAATATCACTGATGGCATAAATTGGCAAATCCTTTTGGGAAATAATAGTAAGATATCATAAAGTGACACAAAACTGTTAAGACCTTTGGACTGGTAATATTACTTCTAGAAATTTATCCTAAGAAAATAATTTGAAAGAAAGAAAAGCCATATATGTGATCTCAGAGTAAGCATCCCAGCAGTGCTTACTGGAGGAGCTGGACAGCCAGGGACTGTGGGAGGATGCAGCTGTGGCCCCAAGGGATGCGGGGACCTTCAGAGAGCGAGTCCGGCTCCCAGCTGGACCTGCAGGTGGAGAGCTGCTGTCTCTCTGGAGGCTGCGAATGTAGGCGCTAAAGCATGGAGCAAAGATCATTAACTGGGGAGACGCTGAGCACGAGGAGCATGGGGCAGGCACAGCGCCGCGGGGAGCGAAGTGCTCGCAAGGAGATGAAGGAGGGGCCGTGGAAGGGTCAGGCAGAGACAGGCTGCCCTCAAGGAGCCCCGAGCAGTGGTCTTATGAAGCACCACAGTGGTTCTAGAGAGGGAGCAGCAACTCCAAGGGCAGAAGAGGCAGGCAGGGACATGTGGCGCGTGCTGGCTAAAGACTGAGGGACAAGAGGGAGCAACCACAGAACAACCTGGAGACAACAGTCCAGGGAGGAGGGCCAAGGGGAGGAAGGCTAGAAGGACGAAGGACAGGAGAAAAAGGAAGGTGCGCAGTGGGGGATCCAGGACAGACCTGGGGGCGCTGCCCTGGACAGGAGGGAAACACCCTCTGCTGAGCCAGTCAGTCTGGAAGCAGCTCTGGAGGCTCAGAGAACTCGATGGCGAGGCGCCATGAGGAAGCAGAGGTGGGAACTTGTGAAACTTCTCCAAGGGGTGTGATCAGCAGCAGGGATCTCACCTGGCAGCTGTGTACACAGGCCAGGTGCGTCTCCCTTGCGGCGTGGGAGCTCCAACTCCAGCTCAGAAAAGCAGGGATGCAAAGCAGCTGGTATGCAGAGAAGAGGCCTCCTGGAATGAATTCATCACCTTCTTACCGTCCACTGTAACCCCCAATCCAGGAAGAAAGCGAGGCAGAAAAGGGTTCCTAGAAACCACAAGATCAGTGAGCCAGCAGGCAGGAGTCAGGGGCGGGGCAGGACCACTCAGAACCTCCGCAGCAGCCACGGAGGGGTCATGTGGCAGAACACTAGGTGTGTCCAGTGGTGTGGGCAGAAACGCGGATGAGGTGAGAGGCTGCAGGAGCACCACGTGGCCAGACCTAGACAGACCTCTGGGCAGATGGCAGAGCTATGCAGGAGGACAGTGGCCTGGGAATGGGAGGTGAGAGACTCCAGGGACAGGCTCCCTGGTGCCCTCCTGACAGAGGAGTCATGCTGAGGAAGCGGAGCAGAGGAGCTTGGAACCCCGAACTGGCTGCCCACAGGGACTCTGGGATGAGAGCAAGCGCCTCCCACTGGGAGGACCAGCTCCCCACGCAGGAGCGGTGCAAGTTCTGATCTCCACATGGGGCCACAAACGACATCGGGCCTCACTTCTGTCTCCCTCCCCAGCACACTGCCCTGTATGAACAGAAACTCAGGGAGTATGTGCCGAACAGTCACACTGCCTAGTTGTTTCCAACAGATGCAAATGCAGGAGAAACTGAGGCATCTCGGGAGAACAGCTCACCTCAACTAGTAGGGAGTTGATTAGAAGAATATATTAAATAGAACATCACACTCAAATGACCTCAATAACACTAATTGGAGAATTGTCAAAAGGCCTTGATGTCCTCTTATAATAAATAAAAAAACTATTCATGTTTACAATGAAAATGTGTACTACGCAAAGGACTCAATATACTGTCCTGGTAGGTAAGTATCTTCCCACTTGTAAGATTATGCACACAGTTAATTCCCATAGCAACTTAAGATTGTGAAATGCATGTGTCGGAATTATGTCACCTCAGAGAGTGGCTGTTCCCAAACCACAAGTAGGTCTTGGCTGCACCACCTCAGCCTGACTCCTGAGTCGAGGCATGGTTGGGAAGGAGATTCTCTCCCACCCAAGGGAGCCAAGGCTCAGACATCATCCATCCAACCTTGGGCTCCAATATTCTGCCACTCACTCAGAAGGCAACTGTTTCTGCTTAGTTTGTCTCCTTCAGTTCCACATTCTCTGGTTTCAACAGAAGGAAGCCAGGAAATGTCTCGTGGGTATGTGACTGAGACCTTTGAAGGCCTAGCCCTCAGCCTTTTGAAAAATACCTACACAAATGAATGTTCCTACTGGGTACATTATTGGCATTCTGGTTCACGGATGACATCCAGACTTAAAAGAGACTTTTAAGTAGAATTTATCTACTGAAGATGAACTTTCATTTTCTCCATTACAATCGCAGATGAAGCCCTAGAACAAGGCCAAGCATCTGCCATAGCACTGAAGTGAAAACAGTCAATACGCCGTGTGAACAGATGTGGGGAGGAGGCAGGATATATTTTTGCTTTCTGAATCTATAGCTAAAGGTCAAGCTATTATCCTGGTAACAGTTCCATTAGGAGTAATGATGTGAAAAGTGGTATTGCATTAATGCACTGGGTCCCCTACTCTGTTAATAGTGGGTCATTAAGAATCATAGTAGGATAATTTGCATTCATCCTTAGAATGCAATAGGCTCTAAAAGAAATTTCCCTCCTTTCCTGTTTTAATATATTAAGAAGTGAGGGCTAATTTTAAATGAGTCCAAATAATCTGAACAAGTGGAAGGAGGCCAACAATTAAACTACATAAAAGAATTTAATCCTCTGCTCTGCTTAGCACTATGTGAGGTCCCAGGGCCCAGTGCGATGTTAAGCCCCCGGGGAAAGGACAAACACCCTCGTCATGAAGAATGACTTTCCCAGATGCTCGGTTCATCTGAGCCCTGCCCTTCCATTATTTATAAATAATGAACAAGCTCGTGTAGCTGGGAAGAGCCCCCCAGGCTCACAGCTTTGAATAATCAGCAATGAGCCTGGTGCTGGGCACCGTGTCTAGCACCCTGACTGCGCCACTGAGATCTCGTGCACTGCTGTCTATTGCAAGGACTTCTCCTTGGGCGTTTCCAGGTGTCTGTGCAGGAGAAGCAGAGTGAAGAAGGTATAAGAGTGTCTGGTGTCACAGGGCACCTTAGAGAGAAGTGGGTGTGTGGAGCTCTGCCCTCACCATGGAGCCCTCCAGCAACTATGGCCACAGGGATGGTCCCCTCAGTCCCAGACAGGCAGGTCCGAGGTTTATGGCCAGCAGGATGGGTACCTGGGTTCCTCAAGACCTACCAAGTTCTGAGGACCTGAGGGGTGAAGGGAAAGACTCCTGCAGGCTTTGGATGCCAAGCAGACCAACACAACTATAGACCCCTTATGGCTGGAGAGATGCAAAGCAAGAGGGTACCTCAGAATGAAATGGCTCACACCCTTCCCTTACCTTCCCCTCTTACAGCTAGTCCTTGAGCGAGGTGTGGTGGGGCATACCTGTAACCCCAGTACTCTGGGAGACCGAGGCGGGGGGATCAGAGGGCAGCCTAGGTACAGAAGGTTGGGGACACAGCTCTGTGCTGCCTTGACTCAATCTCCAGGGTGGGACATGAGGACTGAAGTACTGAGCCTTCCTATGTGCAAAGCAGTTCATACTGGGACCCACACAGCAATCAAAGGCAACTTCCATGATCCTAAATTACAGACAACGGAATCAAAGTACGGCCAGGTGATGCTAATGCCCTGGGACTGCCCAGCCAACAGGAATTATTTTCTACATAATCATTTAATTTTTAATTTAAAGCTGCAAGTGAGTATACAGGGATTATAAAAGAAAAACCACTGAATTCTTAATACAGTCCTAGTAATAGGTACATAAATCCTTCCACATTCAAGATGAGAATTAATCATGTAATGGAAGCATGGGGGACAACCAGGAGAGAGAGCCCACGGGCTTGGTACCCTGGTCTAGACCTGTGAGCCTGTGGCAATGAGGAACGGGAGATATGAACCCCGAACCTGAGGCCTGGGGATGCGGAGTGGAGAACCACACCCAGGGATGCGCTGGGTCCCACCAGTCCCACAACAGCAGACAACTAGAGAAGAGGCAGATGCGGGAACAGTCCCAGGTACTAGCCAACTGGGAGGCCGAGAGCGGTCAGAGGAGCCGGCTCTACGGACAGAAGCAGAAACCAGGGAGAATGTGGCTCTGGGGCATTTTCTACAGGTCAGACGGAGCAATGTGCAGTGTGCTGACTCCACACGCCCTCCTCCACGCCTCGACTGCCCACCTGAAGTCTTAACTGGCCTCTCTGCTCTCCCCGCACCCCCCAGACTCACGAGCCTATCAGGGGAGCCAGGAGTCGCCTGAGGTGTGACTGCTTTGCGGATTCTTATGGAGACCAGCTGGAGTGAGGACGCCTCTGACCCTGTCTGTGAACAGCTTCAGGTCTGGAACCTGAACGCCACTGTGTGCTTCTTATGAGAACACCAGGCATTTACTCAGCAAACACCATCTGGTGCCCAGGGTGCACAGGGCCGGCCGGTGCTAGTCAACAGAAGCGGCCTCCTTCTGAAAGAACCTGTAGTGAGGTGGAAGGGGGAGAAGGAAGAGGTCCAGAGCAACAGGAAGCACCAGGGGAAACAGAAGGAAACACAGGCCCACAGCAAGCAAGCGTCAGCCCTGAGGGGCGGAAGAGGGGAAGCAGCTAGATAGACTGAAGGCTGCTCAGGACCCTAAGCTGCAGACCTGCCGTCCTGAGACGGGGCTGCAGCCTTATCGATCACACAGCTCAGGTTCACACTCAGGGGAGCAGCACCTGGCCTGGGGGAGGGAAGGCAGCCACAGCTGTGAAGGGGGGAAGTCCCCTGCACTGCTGGCACCGCTGTCCACAGGACAGGCAGATGTCACACGCAGGCTCTTCTGCAGGCTGAGCCACCACCGATGGCTCCTCCTGACGGACACACAGTGCTGCACACCATACAATCAAGCAGGCGGCTGAGACCTACCCACTCAGCAGGGCTGTTGAGTGAGTGTGGCGAGTGGCCAGGGCCGACTGCATACAGGCTCTACAGCACAGCCAGCCACGCAGAACCCGTGCGATGTTTAATGTCCCACGGGGAGGCCAATCAACCAATCAGTGTCACCGAGGAGAACTGGCAGCACGATTACTAAGATGGCAACCCACCATTAAGGGACAGAAAAAAAGATAACAATGCCCAGAATTGACGAGTCATGAATCTTTGGCTTGAAGAAGCACAACCACCAAGCAGATTAAAAAAAAAAAATACATATCCACTTACCCTGGAATACAGACCCAGGCAAAGAGATCTTGGGAGCAACCATGGCAAAGTGACCACCCACCAGAGAACAGGCCAAAAACAGCTTCACAGCCACAGGACCCAGAGACCCCAAGTCTCGCCCAATTGCTCTGAAAACCACCTTCCATCTAAAACAAAGCATCAGCTAAATGCCACATGGTCGACAGTGGTGGTGAAATAAGGACATTTTCAAGGCAGGCGCCGGAACCACTAAGCTAAATCCTCGGCCCTATAAGGACATTTTCAAAACAAAGATGGGAGAGAAAACAACTCAGCATCTTGTGATTCCTGGGACAGAATCACATGTCAGCAGTGCTTAAAGACCAACTGTCCCAGGAGGGAAAACAAAGCTAAAGCTCCGTCACATTTAGAGAAGGGCAGACTCCAGCTGGATTATGGACCCACATATAAAAAATAAAGGCCTTAAAACTCTGCCAGGAAAAATAAAACTATTTTTCTATTTTACCATGTTATCATCAGAGGAAGAAGGAATTTTTCCAAAATGGGCTGAAAGAAGAAAGCAAAAAGGAAAAGAAATCTGACTATCAAATCTGGACTTCGGTGTGACGAAAGCCAACACCCACAAGGCTGTCTTGGCTGGGAAACTAGGGGCAGGATTTCCAACACCTGTGACTGACAACAGACATCAGTTGAGACAGCCAGAAAGGTGACTCAAGATGGAAACTCACAGAGGAAGAGCAATCAAGTAATTGCCATGATGCAAGGCCCAACCCCGTCAGCAGGCAGGGACTCACTGCCGAGGTGCCAGGTGCGGCCAGGTGGGCTGGTAACAATCACAGTCTGATAGCACTGGATACAGTGGGAAGGGGGAGGCAGAGCACGCGGTGGCAGCACCACTTGAAAACTTAGGGTAAGGAAGAGAGGAAGCATCCTGCTCAGTCTCTTCACCACGTTCAAGACAAACCGGAACACTTATGTCCACCTGCTGATGGGGACAGGTCTTTCTTTAGGCGGCTCACAAACACACAGAAAAGTTTCTCCCTAGAGTATGTCACTGAGGTGTCAATACTGACCAGATTCCTTATAAATGTCTCTGTTGGGATTAGCACCAAAAGCTACCCAAGAAAGATTTAGGGAGGCAAGTGTAAATGGTTTACACCTATAATCACAGCACTGAGAGGCTTGAGGCCAGTCTTGGGGACTGCAAGCTTGGGGATGTAGCTCAGTGTGAAGGCCCCGGGTTCAGTCCTCATATCGTAAGAAATGGGGAGGGGGACAGAGACGGGCAGGGAGCACGAGCCTCAGTAACTGTCCTACGGTGACTAATGGGGAGCAGATGTCAGTCCGGCCCACCCTCAGGTTTCTGACCTCTCAGCCAAGGCTTCCCGAGCTCACTAAGCAGCGATTATCTCTCAGTGACAGTATCTAATGTTCATCTAGATTACCAGCTCAACACAGGCAGACAGACCATTTTTCTTGTTCACTACCGGCACCTGGCAGGAAACAGGAATGCACTATTCACCGAAGAAAAACTAAGGATCTTTACTCAGTTTGAGAGAACTGATGGATTTTAGTAAATAGCCACAGGTCTCACAATACACAGGGACGCCAAGTGCATTTCAGATTTGGTTTAACAAGGTTTAGCACAGCTCACCAATTAATGAGCCTCTAAATGCAGGCTTCAGACGGAGGGAACAGAGTACTGAAACAACAATGCATTTCTGAGTGAGAAGAGAAGGTGCACCGAGGAGTAGCAATGTAGCTGAGCCTGCTGGCTGGTCCGCTGCTGTTGACGCCACACAGGTGGCAAAGCCAAGCCTCGTGCCATGTGATGTTCTGCAGTGACTTCGCAGTGGGTGGTGTAACAAAGGCCCCTACACATCCATCATGCTGGTTACCAGCTGCACTTACTGGACTCCACAGCTTTATTTTGTAGAATTTGGACTAAAATTTCTGAACCACAGACTCTGAACTGGAGCCTTCAGTAGAAGGCAGTATTCAAAGCGCTTACATCTCCGACCTGGAAGAGCTCTGAGGTTTGAACAGTCTTGTTTATTCACAGTGGTGGTGAGGACATGAGGCCCGAGGAGGCTGGAAAGAAGAATGCATGTCCCTGCTCGTCCTGCACTTCCTGTGTTCTACTGGCTCCTTCCTTTAGGAAGACACGCCGGAAGTGCCTACTGTGGTTCATCAAATTAGACCAAGTTAATCTTAATTTACATCCATTTAAGAAAGCCCTCAGCAGAGCTCTCTTATTGGGGAATACAATTAACACTTTCCTTTGGCGAGCGGTGCTACAGTGCACCTTTGTTTAATGCGTCTGGTATAGTTCAGAAGAATAAATTATGTCTTCCAAATGTGAATATCTGGGTAATAACAGGCTTTGATGTAATGGTGTTTTACTGTTTAATCCATTCTTTTTTTTTAGGTTTTTTGAGACAGGGTCTCGCTTTGTGGTTCAGGCTGGCCCTCAGCTCAGCCTCAAACTCACATCACAATCCTCCTGCCTCTGCCTCCCGAGTGCTGGGATTACAGGCATGAGCCACCACGCTCGGCTGTTTAATCCATTCTTTAAGCAAAGGAAATTGATTTAAATCAGAGATTTGTAAGGACTCTATTTGGAAGATGGGTTGGAAATACTTGGTATAATTAATTTAATTTACAAATCAGGAAGTGAAGGCTCAAGCAAAGGAAAACTTAAAAGATTGGGAATCACCAAGGAGTCACACGAGTGGCAAAATACAGCAGGCGCACCCCGCAGACTCACAGAACGCGCCTCTGGTCGTCTGTTCTTTAGATGAGTGTTTGCTAAGAACAATGAGTTTCCCTCAGTTTTTGGAGCAGCAGCTTTGGGAATATGAATTTTCTGTCATTCTATGAGGTGCAGAGCTCACCTGGCACTGACCCTCACAGCCAAACACAACAGGATGCTGGCAGATCCCAACTTGCAGAGGTGTCCAGGGCTGAGAGGAGACAGCCAGGAGGTGCAGGGCTGCGCGTGGATCCCACTGGGGTGAGGAGGCGGGGATGGTGGGCAAGGCTGGTGCCTGGAGGCTTTGTTTCTTGTCTGTTTCACACCATAGCCACTCCCCTCTAAATGAGATGGGCTCTAGTCAAATTCTCAGACCTTTACCGGAAGGGTACTCTCTCTGAGGCATCAGTTTGCTATGATGAAGAACACACGGATGGACAAGCGGACTGCTATACCAAGAAGGCTTGAGACAGTAAAGACAGGAAGTGGCACGGGAGGCCTGAGGTTGGATTCCACTGTCAGACTTACTGAAACCCAAATGCCACAATAAATTTTATTTTATTTTGTCTTTTGAAGAGAGTAACTCTCTGGTATGAATAAAAGCATAGTAAAGTACACCGTCCACACTGCATATTGTGGAGTCTTTTCTTTGATATTTGACAATAATTAATTTTTTCACAACCGCCAAGTAAATACATATTGAGTTTTTATTTGGGGTTACCTGGATATTTCTGACAAAGTGCGTGCTTATTCACTATACATCATCTGATCTGCTTGTTGCTGCTCTACTCGAATACTCTACCTTTCCAAATTTTAGCTTTTCAACCTCTCCTGAGGAAGCTGTATAGCTACCGTGTTACTCATGACCTAGACATATCCAACATAGTACATTTAGCTTTGGCTTTTAAGAAAGTATCCTTTTCAGTGAAGGTAAATTGATTCCATCTCTTCTTCCCTCTTCCTTTCTGTATTTACTGATCATTAGTTATGTCAGTGGCATAATCTTGAGTCTGAAGGGATTTCCAAAGCAAACAAACATTCTCTCCACTCACAGGAACCTGAGGTCTTACTGGCAAGACAAGCTGCTTGCACATACGACAACCACATACCTGACTGGCTGGCACTGCCTCTACTTCAAACACCTGTTTCCCAGTGAAATTATTAGCAGCACCATTTTGCTCTTAAAAGCATCCAAATTTGGGCAATAAATCATATCATCATCTTCCACATACACCAGCAAGAGCAAAGCAAAAGGTTACAATTTATTGACTTCAAAGCAAAGTGATAAACAGCTGGACAGAGTGAGAGAAGGTAAAGATTAAAGGATGAACAAAAAGAATGGATAGCCTCGGTAGTGAAGCAGGATCAGTGATGAAAGAAAAAGGCATGAAAGGTGCTTCTGAGTCATCACACTTTCAGAACACTAACACCTCTGCTAAAAATAATGTTGCAGTGGGGCCTAGTATTAGAAGACCCAGGTCACCTTGAAAGGAGTCACTGTGTGGGTAAGAAGGGCCCTACTTAACTCAAGACACAGGTGTGGGCAGCCCTGACTCTGACCATGTGATGTCTTATGTCTCAGGCCTCCATGTCAGCTCCTTGCTCCCAGCCTCTGCCTACATTTCTGATTGGGACTTGCCCCACTAAGTTGTACCTGGCTAAGCATCAACATGGCACACTAGGTAAGGAAAGGAGGAAACTGGCTTTATTCTGATCAGATGGGCAAATGGATGACACAGTGCTGAGTTTGCCCATGAAAAGATTTCTAAGACAACCACGGCTGACCGTGGAGAAGTGTGAAAAGCTAACCCTGAGCAGGGCTCAGAACACAATCTGCAAAGAGGCCTCATGACTGAAGATGGCAGGGAGCAGTCAACAGCAAGACCTGCCTGGTTCCAAAGCCAGCAGTTCTCTTTTTCCAGAAGTGCTTTTATCAGGACAGATGCAGCCAAACAACTGCTTTGACTAGGGTTGAAATGAAGATCTGTGCATGATTATGCGTGGAAGCTACATACACTTTCAGTTTTTTTTATGAGTTTACCTTTAGTCCATAGTATCCTACTGACTACAAGCGTTCTGTGATCACTTAAGTTTTAGAATAGAAACACTAGCAAATACTGACTTCTGAGTCTCTCATATTGCCTTTTCCAGTATGAGAAAGTGGTACAGACTGGGTCTTCTGCATTGCACTGCTTGGTGAGGAAGCTGGCTGAGATATGCATGAGATATGCATACACTGCATGAGATATGCAACCAAAGAGATGTCAGTTCTTTGGTCTGCTGAGAACATAGCCGACATTTTCTCCAAGACTGAAAACAAGCCCATGTGGAGCTCTACACGGATCTGCCTAGCGATCCTCAAGGCATCTCAAGTCCGGTGAAGATGGCATCGATGCAGTCAGGCTCTGGGGAGGCTCTGCCCACATGTCTGAACCCAGGATGCTTGAGTGACAGCACAGAAAAAAATCCTCTTACACTCCACTGTTCAAAGATGGAGGGCTGTTGCGACAACCCTCTGCCCTCACTTGTCCAGACGAGAAACAGCAGCTACAGGACAGAAAGCTTCATGAATGAGTGGCTGCTGCATGCTGCTGCCCAGGGACTGGACAGGGCTGCACCTCAAGGGCCCACAGGGTGCCTGTCTGAAAATAACCTGCACTGCCATCGGCTGTGGTAGCTCACTCAAACTTCCGCATTCTGTGACCACCCTGTCCTTATGAATCAACCTCCAGGGATGGGACACTGGAATCACAAGTTTGAACCAACACACTAAATCAGGTGATGCTGATATACTCTAAAATATGGGAATAACTGCAAGAGAGGTTGGAAACACAGGGTTATCGGGTATAGGACAGCTGAGATCCAGCATGATCTGTTTGTCCCAGAGCTTCCATAAAAAGTGAGAAAATACAAATAGCAACAACTAGTTACAAACACACCTGAGAGATAAGCTACGCTTTTGTTATTTTACAGCTATCATATGGTTATATCATGTGTTAGATCTGATATGTAAAACTCTGATATGATACATTAAAAAAAAAGATGAGCACTCATCTTCCAAGAGGACTCTGAAGCACAGCATTGGTCAACTGTTTCCAATGCCAAACATTTAAGAAAGAATTTGATTTACGTACAACTCTGCAAGACGCACTCTATGCCATATTTGGTTCTGAGCTCTCCCCTTGCAGTTCTAAGGACCAGGAGAGTCTTAGAAGTGTTTCTTTCCCTAGAGAAGGAATCACAATCCCATTTCCCTCCCTAACATCGCAGGACTGATTTCTCAGTACTTTCAAGAAAAAATCTATCTTTGAAATCACTAAATAAAATGAGATATAGTTGTACTCTAACCAGAAATTCACTTTGAATTTGCTTTACACAAATAATACATGACTGGCTGTCACAAATCATTAGCATGGTCACTTCCTAATGGAATTTGTGACGAACATAAAAATGTTAAATTTTAGGAGAAATTTAAAGGTGGTATGCCTTTATTTTCAAATATTCCTTTCAGAATGAAGTGAGTTAGGAAGTGGCTTTGGATTAAATCTTGATTCCACCACTTACAAGCTGCTTAAGTTAAGCAAGTTTACTTAATTTCTCATAGCCTCTGTCTTCTCTCCTGCAAATGGAAATAAAATCAAACACCATAGAAGAATTCACATCACAACTGATCCTTCAGCCTTGCTCTCATGAGGGGTTCTGGGAACAGAGAAGAGTTACTATTAAGAAATAAATTATACCCTAACTTATTTTAAATCATGTCAAATAGAAAACATTTTTTTTACATTTCTAGATCAAATTCCAAGAAGTGAATGATGGTATGCAAATAAGGGAAAACTGTGGTACCATAAATAACAAATATGGGCCTCACACAGGTGCACATGCCTGTATATTCAGCATCCTTGGAGTCAGCAGGATTGCAAATGGAAGCCCAACCTGAATTTAAGTAACTTGCCAAGATCCTGCCTCAAAATAAAAAAAATTAAAAACAGGCTGAGGATGAGTAGGCCCTGGGTTCAATCCCCTGCACTACCCACAAAATCAGTCATAACTGGGGTTCTAAAAATGCTTTATTGCAACTATGTTTATTTGTTTATTTATTTATTTGTTTTTTTCTTTTCTTGGGACAGGATCTCACTTTGTGGTTCAGGCTGGCCCTCAACTCAGCCTTGAACTCAGAAGTCCTCCTGTCTCTTCCTTCCCAGTGCTGGGATTATAGGCATGAGCCACCACACCCAGAGCCACCACACCCAGCACTGTGGTGTGTGGTACTGATTGCTAGTGGGCGTGAGTCACTATGCCCGACATTGTTGTATGTGGTTACTGGGGATCAAATCTAGGCCCTTGTGCTTGCCAGGCAGGCACCGGAACCACTGAGCTAAATCCCTGGCCCACAACTACATTTTTGAAGAGCATCTAGAAAGTGAAAGGTAACTAAGTCCAACTGCAGGGTCTACAGAGTACATCACACTCGAGCAGCGCCGCATCTCGCAAGCCATGAGTACTGGGTGGGAACCTCTAGTCTGGGCTCCAGCAACAAACTCCGAATCAAATCCAGTGCGCCAAGCTTTCCTCCACAGGAGGACACCACTTCGTAAGCTGCTTCTTCCCAGAGTTAAACCCAAAGTCTTCAGTTGCAAGACTCTAAAGATTCTCTCTTTGGTAATATCTCAGGTCATACTTACCAGTGATTTTTTTAATGAAGTCCCTTTAACTGTTAGTCACTATAAAGTAGGTGAGATTATGTGAAAAATATGAGGTTTATTTTTTACTTTCAAGATACTGTCATGGGGGAAATACTCTGGTATCACAACAAAAAGCTTTGTTAATAATATTCTCAATATTTCATTTTTCCCGTTGCATTTCTGTCCTTGTTTATAAGTATTTTACAGATTTTAATTCAACTTTTCCCACTATTGTTTTAATTAATCATCTATCACCTTTGAAAAAAAATCAATTCCCAACTGTTATTTTTACTTGTAGATTTTATAAAATTAACTAGCCCTGTTCTTTCTGTATTAATTTTTCAAATTAATAATGTTTAGGGCATTATTTCATAAGGGATAGAGTAAAAGAGTGATTATTTAATTGTACAAAATCTTTTCTAAGTGTGTGGTAGGCAGCAGTAACAACACACATCACTTTGGCACTAATATGTAGAAAGGAACCACTATCTTTCTTTTCTAGATTACTCAGACTCAAAAGATGTGGGTTAGAAAAATAAACTCCTTTTTTCTCTACTGATATCAAGAAAACCAGACACAGTTATTCTATAAGACCTTCAATTAATAGCTACTGCCCAAAATCACTTTATAGTATAACACAGTATATGGCTAAAAAAAAGCTTTAGCTAGAAAAAGTAGTGCAAAGAAAAAATGTATTAGGCAGTTGAGAATTATATTCAAATTTAAACTAATTTTAATTTTCATTGGTTGTTTCTTAAGTGGTAGAAATGTACAGCAATGTTTTGATGTTGATTATCCCAAATTAGCTATGAAGAAACATGAGGCTAGAAGGTTTCGTTCTAGACCTGTGAGTCACTGAAGTGAAGCTGAAGTCAAATGGAAAGTAAAATCCTGTACCTCCCAACGCACTGACTGTGCGAATCAAAGCCCGCAGCGCACAGCCTGGCGAGGAGTGAAGGTGAGGAATCAATCCTTCTCTCCATCTTGTGAGGGTCCAGTCAGAGTCTGTGGAACAAACTTTCCACGGGCAGAACAGCAGGGTGAAAATGTACAAGTGAGCTCCGTGAACAAAAAGAGTAAGAAATAACCGTGAATTCAGTGAGACGTAGAAACTTATACACCTTATTCACAGGGTAGAGAAAATGAGTCTGAGATGAGAAATGGGCCCAGAGAGCAGGTGCCAGCCCATGACTGCCTTGGCATCGTGTCACCGAAACCCTCCCTGGAGCCAAAAGGAGGCAATCTCGAAGAGAAGGTCCGCAGAGTCACCGGAGGAGAGTAACGCAGGGAAGGGGAGTCCAGGGACACCCCCACTCTGCACTTGCTGCTCTCTGACTCAGTGTATCTGAGGTAGTATTTCCTGAATTCCTTCAAGTGCAACAGGTGAGATAAAATATTTAGGACAAAGCTTATTTTCAAGGAAATCATCTTAAGAAATTATCAGAATAAGCTGGTAAAAATGTTGGTGGTCGGTACGAACAGAAGTCTTACAGAAGAAAAGAGAGAAACCTGATTCCACATTTGCACTGTCACAGGGACCTCTGATGTGTGAGAATATGGAGGCTTTTTAGTTTGCTATACATTGCTTATGATTTAGGTCTTTACAAACATGCATTACTTTTGTAACCAGAGAAGGGAAAAAAATCAAAATAATATGTCTATGAATAAACACTGCAAGGGAACACATTAATAGAAAATATTTGTTGATTTAGGGTACTGGCGGTTCACAGGTGCATTTCAATCTGTTTTCAAGTTATTAAGCTGTTCTAATTGAATTTTGATTCAACAGTAAAAGAAGAATATGGAAAATCTGAGATCTTTGAACAATCTAGTTTATTATGTATTTTCAGTGGAGGCCTCATTGCCATTTTTATTCCTAGTTAAAGAAAAGAACTGTGAAAATAATTAAGGTGTATCCTCTATTTCTATTTCTAATTTCCTTTCTTTTTGTAGTACTAGGATTGAACCCAGAGTCTTAACACTGAACTACATCCTGGTCTTTAAAAAAATTTTATTATTATCAGAAGTACTAGTAGTATTACTATTGTTTAATTTTGAGAAAATATCTTACTAAGTCATGAAGTTGACCAGGCTGGACTTGAACTTGCCATCTCCTGTATCATCCTTCCAGGTATAGGGATTACAAGTATATGCTACCATGCCAGGCTATATAACATGCTTTTTCAAATTCTTATATGATACCCGGTCTAGATGGAAAATGGTAGAATAAGTCTCATTCAATCTAGATATAATGACCTATTTCATTACCATGTGTCATTAAGGTAACTCTTCTTCATCATTAAAATGGAATTTTGTCATTTACCAAATCTCCAAATACTTTTATCATATTAATATATTGTCCTAAAAAAGACAAAAAGAAAACTAAACAACCTCTTCTATGTTGCAAAGATGCAGCAGCAGCCTTGACCTTCCTGTTCTGAAAGGACTAGCCTAGAAAGGGTCTCAACTGCAGCAGGGCCTGGTTAAACTACTGCCCTTTCTGAGATTCTATCATCTTGTTTTTAGCATCCTTTCCTTTAGAATCTTTCCTTCGTATATGGCAAGGACTGGTATCTGTGTAGCTTTTCTTACTTAATACAACTCAACTATCTGCTTAAGTGAGAAAACTCTCATGGTGACAAGACATTTCCTGTTAATGAAGGCTTGCATCCTCCAGCCATGAACAAAGCGGCCTGGTACTTGCTAACGCCACTTAAAACTCAAATTATAATGCAAAGTTAACTGTGAGCTTCTAGGTACCCTTTAAGCATAACTGAATTCATTTACTCACTTTGCAAGGTAATGGGGAGCAGGGACAAGCCTGGGGCCAGACCCTGGCTGCACTCACAGGGAGCGACTGCAGTGGGAAGGACACCCACAGTGGTACTTTAGCTTCAACTATGGCCAGATTCCACACCGCACTTCCTGGTATGGTGGCCTGGGTCTGAGACGTGTTTAGGTTCCCTTTCATAATCGCATTGAAATGCTCCTGTCTTCTAAAGTGCTCATTGGAGAAGAACTGGGTCCAGGATGTGGAGCTGGAGAGAAGTGAAGACCCCACACCTTGAAGCCCTAAGATGTGCACCACAGACACACTCACAGAGCGTGGGACATGGCCTCTGCCTGTGGCTGGCAGGACTGCACGTCCCAGAACCAGACAGCGCAGTGAGGCTGCATGGCGCACAGTGGGTCCAACAGACTTAACGTACCCTCGGAGGGATTGGCTCTGTTCTGAGCTTTGGAAAGTGCTTTTCTACTATATCTGAAAAATTGTAACTTCATTCTTCTTTATATCCAAACATTAAGGTTTTTGTTTTGTTTTTGGTGGTACTGAGGATTATACTAAGCTACATCTCTGCCATTTTTAATTTTTGTTAATTTTGAAACAGTAAGCCCTCAAGTTTCCCAGGCTAGGCTTAAATTTGTGATCCTCTTGTTTCACCCTCCCAGAGTGTTGGGATTATAATCATATGCCATC